>JACEIK010000152.1:421302-434903 GCA_018107945.1 Datura stramonium | reverse complement strand
TAATTATAATTTTTTAAATACACACAAATAACTTATAAGTTCAGATTAAATCTTTAATTCTTTTATATTTCTGTTCGATTTTTTTTTAATTACAAACAAAATCTGATCGTTTAATCACTATTCGATACGCAAATAGTAGTGAGGGTAATAGGAAGAAGGATGATAAGAAAACCAACTACACCTCCTTTTTTTTGTGGTTGAAATGTTGCTACCTTTATATATATATTACCTATTCTTAATCTAGTATTATGGAGTGAAAATGACATGTTATCTAAAATCATATTTGATTTGAATAAAATTATAATTAGGTTAAAAATGTTAGAACTATTGGAAATGTTGTTGCAAAGGTGAATTTATCTTCTTTTTTTTCCCCAAAAATTGTAGTGCTTTATATTGATATAAATTTGGCTTTAAAGATTTACAAGTGAGTATCGAAAGAAACAAAAGGTTCATAAGTGAGTATTGACAAGGTTTTATCTCATTTTGTAGTCAGATTACGGAGTTTGATTAGTATATACATATTTTCGATTTTAAAAAAGTGATATCGTTTAATTGCTATTCAACCTTCAAATAAATTAAATATCTTTTTATTATGAATAATTTTCACTTATTTATTAAATTTTATTCCGAGATACTATTTGAAAATAGAACTATTATAATTCTTCAAAATTTTAAAAACTCCAAAAAAATTATTTTTATTCTTTTCAAGTCAAATCACCGATAAAAATTCAAAAACAATTCTAATTTATATATTAATCCATCTATAACTTATTTTCAAACTTTAAAATGAATATTATTATATTTTTCTTTCAAAATTTATAATTTTTATATCCAAGTTGTCCACATGTAGTGTAGTGGGTGTGCCATAATTTATAAGTAACATATATGAGATTATGTAATCTTTACTAATATTGACTCAAGAAAGACACTTTGCCTGTATATCTCTGTCTGCAAGCAAAGTTCCTCACTACGCTAAAAGGCTGTTTTTTGGTACAGTGGGACGCAGAAAGCTCTGCAACTGAGTAAAGGGGGGTTGTATGCTCACCCAACGAAGAGTTTCACTAGCTCTCACCCTGCTGTTTCCTCTGTTTTCCGACGGTATTTTCTCCGTCGTCTTCGTTTTTCTAAAAACTTTTTTGCTCCTCCCCAGCCCCAGGTGTATATCAGACTGGAAATCTGCGTTTTTTTCTTTGTTTTTTAGCTGCTTTCGTCCGGTTATAGTCATGATTTTTCAAATGGGGTTATGTAAACATGCTGATAGCTGATTTGGGTGATGGGCTACCTTAAATATTGGAAGGATCACTACTCACGGCTGCATTTATTTTTTGCTTTGATTGTTAGCACCACTTGTCCACAGAACATGCATGTAGCCGATTTCACTGAGACTTTACCCTAGAAATTGAAGGGTCATGGTTATGTTACCTATCTTATCTTAATCTTTTTTTTGAGCTTCTATAGCTTTTTTATTATATCAAGATTCAAGTTATTATCTGTGTGAAATTTCGATTCCCCCCCTTTGTTAGCTGCTTCTGCATTTACAGGTTCTACTTGTTGTGTAGCGGTGTGCATAACGTTGCATTGTGGGTCTATTCTTGAAAAATACAAAGTTAGTCGAAAGAATTTGCAAAAGGGAGATGGACTATCAAGTTGAACCTTAATAAGTTGACTAGACAGTGTTCCATCATTTATTTTTGACATCTTAATATGCCTTGGTCCACCATTTCATCCGTTATTTGAATTAGTATTATTTTCCTAAACGTAAACTTCTAGTTGATATTTTCATATACTTTGTAGGATTTCGAAGTTGCTGGGGAAGCACACTTTGTGTAGGGAGGAGATGGAATGCGTGAATGAAGTATGTGATAGGTGCAAGAAGGACAGCGGCCTGTTGATTCATGGAAAGAGGGTTGTTTCTTTCTTTAAAGTAATGATTGACGAACGTTGCTTAGAAGTTCTGGTAAAGTGTTATTCCTTGTGTACGCTTGTTTTCCCGACTTTGTTTAAAGTACTTGTTTTAAATATATATTTGCAATTAGTTATTCTTGTAGTTATTTGTCTACTTGTTGGTGACATACTTTTGCATAATATTTCAAAGATTAAACTTTGATTTTACTCTAGTTTTTTGTTCCTAATCAATGTAGGCAGTGAAAATCTGTGAAAGAATATTAAAAGAACCAGTTACATTCGGGGGTGTGAATTTTTGAGCATAATCCACTAGGTTCAAGATCATACTTCATTTCATTTTCCACCAGAATCCTAAGTCTAATTAGTCTTTACCAACGCTACAACACCAAAACTAATTGGCAGGCTTAAAGAAAACATTCTCTTTTTCTCAAGTATTGAAGTACTTGCATATTTGTGAAGCTTAATTTGTAGTGAGCTGCAATGTGGTCCTTCTTGATAATGCAGATAGCAAACCACATGCTTTATTTTCTCTAGAAAATATCTTGCGTAAATGCTTTAGTTACTCTAACCTTTTCTTTGGCGTTTTTGTTATAAACAATTGTACCTTCCAGAACTCAAAGACTTCCAAGGATATGGCCGTAAACCTGTTTTGTTAGCTTAGAATTTGAGTTATGTATCAATATGTGGTATTTTTCTTAGTTTTAATTTCTACAAGTTCTTTTCAGTTTTTCCCCCCAAAGTTTGCTCGATCAGTTTCACACTTGACTGATCAGGAAACTTATCTGGAGGACTCAAGTGGACGGCGATGGAAGGTAACAGTGTGTAACCGTAATGGTTCACTTGCTATCCGACAGGGTTGGCCTAAATTTTCATCAGAACATGATCTGAATGTGGGCGATTTCTTGGTTTTCCACTATGTTCCTGGTCAGCACTTCATTGTTCAAATATTTGGAACAAGCGCTTGTGAAAAGATCAAGTTCTGCAGTGAAATTTGCAAAGGAGGAAAAAGAGCAAGGACTTACCCGGAAGCAACTACCCCAGTTGAGCTGCTTCAAACAACTGGTAAAAATTCAGTTAAGAAAAAGAGTAAAACATCTGCTGCATCAGCGTCTGAAAAGGTTACATACAATTCAAATACTAATAACTTTGCAACAAATGTTGATGCTGTGGAAGAATCATTTTGTATGATTAATAGGGATGCTCAGTATGATCAAGAATACGACAGGTTGTGCTTGCATCTGTCAAGTTTTGAAATGCCAGCAAGCAAACCTCTTGCAAAAGGAACTTGCAGTCCATTAAAAGGTGACAGTAGAAATGATAATCATGTTGAAACCAATTTAAGATCACAAGCAGAACCACAATTAAATGTTGAGATCGACAACATAAATTCAGAAGCACTGTTTTCAAAGCTCGAGGCTGGAATCACGGCAATCAATATGGTTAGTAGACCACCAGAGGATATTCCACTGCTGGGTCCAAAATATAAGAAATCCAAAGAAACATCTCATTTTGGTAAGCTTTCTTTTCACTACAAACTTTTAGGATTCTTTTGTTTTTGTTGTGTTGTCTTGAATATACAAATTAGGGCAGTGTGGGCTCAGCTGAAGATTGGTTTTGCTGACGCTATGTTGTGCTTGACCTTGGTCTTGTGTTAGACTAAATTATTGGAGTCCCACATTGTTTGTGGGATGGGAACATGGACTCCTTATATGGTCTTGGGCAATTCTCCTCTGATGAGCTAACTTTTGGGTTGAGTTAGGCCCAAGACCCATTTCTTTAACACAAATGCAGTCTCAAGTCACACTTTGATTCCATAAAGCTCAACTTTGTAGGCTCGTGAGCACAGCGAAGCCTTTTGTTCATTTTGTTAATTAGTTGTATACCAAATGGCATTACTGTCCTTAGTGTGTGTGTTTGGAGCCTGGAGGACCCTAAATTTTGTTCCTCAACCATCAGCTTCTACAACTAATTTCCTCTCTTCTCCCAGTACACATACGTACAAGTATAACCCTTCTTTGGTTTTCTCCTTTTCGTCTTATCCATCTAATTTCTCATGTTTTTTCTCAGTTTCTACTATTTTCTCAAGTCCCCTCTGGTGAAAAAATGTCGTTTCGGCCTTCCATATAAGACTTAAAGATTTGGCTTCACCACTACGTTCAGCAGTATCTATTTCTTAATTAATTGCTTCCCTCAAAGCAACTGGGGTTAATTTGTAATTCTATTTGTCGTTGAAGTTGTAAATTTGTTTTTCTTGATCACTGGGAGAATGATTAAAAATATTGTGTACAATATCCTTAATTTTGATGTCACAACAATCTGGAATTGCTCAAGAAACTTGCCTCAACTTATATAAGGAGCTCTCTTATGTATTGACATCCCATTTCCTTGAAAGTTCTCTGTACTTGGTAACCGAGTCTTCATGATCTTGGTTGAGGCTTAAGTAGCTTCCACTACCTGCATCTCACACTGTCGATTCTTCCAACGTTTTCCTTCTTTTCAGTTTTACTATTTTTACCTCTTTTTGGTGACGTGCCTGCTGCACAACTCCTCTTTCCAGTGACTGTCTCAGTTGCATCGGTTGTTTTTTGGCAATCGTCCAAGAGGCACTGTGTGTCTTCTTGGTAATTGCAGTAACAACGCCTAACTTCTTTTTGGTCCATACCGCTCTGTTCCACCTCTATTTGGTCTATTCTTATAGCAACTTTTCCTGTCATTAGTCCAACATCTTTTTCAGTTACACTTCAACTGTCAGTTAAATCTAAGTTGATGGTGTTCCTCAACTATCAGTTAAATCTAAGTCGATGATGTTCCAAAGATTTTCATCCCAGTACCTCTTTTTGGTGTAAGAAACACTTTTTTTTTGGCTGTGAAATCACTGATGATTTTCACGGGGAAAGACTAATTATTCCATTTGAAAATTTCGGATGCACTATATATGAGCTAACTAGTGATTTGATTCCTACTTTATTGATAAAGCAATTCTTGACGGATCCTGCCGTAGGTGCTTTCATGCTGGAGCAAGAACTAGCATGAAAGTTGATCTATTACGACCAGCGCGGTTGTTCCTATTTCATTTTCTTCTTCCAAGCCCTTCTGCCGCGGGAACAGGAAGAACGGAAATTGACTTTATCGTGCAGGTCGCTACTTATGCGACAAGGAATTTCGCTATCTTAGGACAGTTAGAGAAAGCGTAATAGCTCACTGGTCTAGCTCCATGGCACCGAAAATGTATCAGGGAAAATTAACGACCACCAAGATAGGCATAGTAATTCGATCTTTTGATCACCTATTTTTTGAAAACCTTTTTTGATTGTCCTAAGTACAGGACATTGGCCTTGAAATGTCCCCTACTCCTTCCATCCCAATAGATGAGCCTTTGGTATCACTTGTGCCCCTTACAAGTCCCTGTGGCTACACCTCTCCCCCTCACTTGCTTACATCCGCCTTCTTTCAGCCCTTCGTGACCATCTTGTTGCTTCCAAAATATAAGCAAAACCCATACTCCATATTGAATCGAATCACATATCCAAAGTGCATCTTTTTTGTCACCCTTTTTGGCCTGGATTGTAGGAGAAGATGATATAGGTTAAAAGTGGGAGTCTATTTGAGGTACGATTCTGTTGGTACTAAGGTGGTTTCTAAAAATTTCACTTTTTGTTTTTGTTATTCTCTTTTGGAGAAGAAAGGGGCGTATTTTCAGTAGAAGCCTTGAACATAGTCACCAAGGCTTTGCAAAGTGCCATGAGGAAGCAATTGCTACTGGGTATAAAAAGGGAATCACAATTTCGGCCATTCATTTGAGAGATAGATGTGACTTAATTCCCTAAACAATCATGCTCCCCTTTCCTTGCTGGGTTGCTTAAATTGCAAAGTAGAAATTAAGAGTTTTTGACATGAAATTGCTGGTTTTAATTTAGGCCTGATTAAACTTCACTTGATCAGCTAGTAGACATCCTTATCTTGTGACTTTATTGGATTTTACATGGAAATGTTTTTGCCACATGAAGCTAGGGAAGCAAGACCAGTCAAGAAAGAATTTGAGGAGATAACAACAGAAGCATTTTCTCCCACTAGAGCAATAAGCGGTATGCTTTTTATTTCATTCTTATATATCTTTACAACTTACTAAATCTGGTTTCCTTTTTCACAACTGGCCATGGCCATTTGCATGTTGTGCTTTGAACTGCCTTTGAGCATTTTCTTGCTGTTTGTTATGTACAAGATTTAGGACGAGTGTATGCAAATGGTAATGAAAAAGTCATCAAATGTGAGCCTGCTGATTCAGAAGACACACCATCCCTTAATGCAGTCAGCTATTCATGTTTGCTGGAGATCGATGACCGAGTTTTTCTGGTAACACCGTGTTTAATTATCATTCCTTCCGTCATTTTGGTGGATTGCAATATTCTTACTATTTGATGTGGTCTTGTAAGAATTGAGTTATTTGAACGGGAAACAAGAAAATAATGTGGAAGCGAAAAATAGAAAGATTAAAGACTAAAAAATAAGATAGGCGAAATTCGAGAAATAAATCCCCAAATCTCAAAAGTAATTACTAAAAACCTCTTAATTGATTGTACTCGACCTAATTAGTGGAGTAGGGCTAATCATATTTACTAGAAAATTCATTTCAAGAACTTGGATGGAAGTGATCTAGACCCCCTAATTGAACAATAATTTGTCTAGCATTAGTTGCCTTCTATTAATCGAGTAAGAACATAAATATCAAGCAAAGAATATAATCTTACCTCTTAAAAGAATCGTTCTTGTAGGTTAGAAGATAAATCTGAAGTAGTGTACTTGTTAAAAGAAAATCTCAAGTAGTGTAAAGAAACGAATCTCACAATAATATAAATAATAATGTTTGTGTCCAAAAAACTAAAAGAACACTATATATAGCAGCAAATTGTGCACCCCTCCCTCTCCTATACATCATGAGATCTGAATTCTAGTTTTATGGAAATAATAAGTTGTAAAACCTAACTTGGAAACTTTAAACTAGAAAAAGTTAAACTAGGAAACATGTAAAATTAATGTCTCACTTCCCAAAACTACCTAACTAAATAAGGAAGTGGCAATTCTTGGATCAAAAAGATACACGCCAGATTTCAGCTCTTTTGCGCGTGAATTTCCAGCCCCTTTGGGCGTGTAATTCAGCCCCACTTGAGCTTGCTTTTCAACTCTTTTTGGGCTTCGTATGGGCCCCTGCTAGTACACTGCTCGAGTTTAAATGTGTCTTGAGTTTACCGCTGAAGATGCATGCATATTAACATTCTTTCCATCAGAGGATACCTTTGGGCTTAACACTATAATTTTTTTTTGAAAATTCATGAAGATTGAAGTTAAGTGCTGATTACTTTGTAATTCAGATGTTGAAAAGAAAAATATATGTGCACTGGATATAGATAAAACTTTTGTCTTTTTTTGCGGCTCTAATTTGTTCAAAATAAGCATCTCGGAATCACAATACACAAACAATAACTTATTATTATTACTTTGATCAAGTATAACTATGTTTCAAGTTTAGCGCCTGTGCCAATGATGGCACTGTTTCTTTAAATCTAAAGTTAATGAGTATGTTTTCTGATTGCGGATTTCCTTGTATAATTATGAGGTATGATTTTCTCGAAATAGGTGAATCAATTGGTTAGTAAGACCTCTTTTTTATACTTCTTTTCATCAAAGTAACTAGCTGATTTCCATCAACTCTTATGTATGCAGACATTCTTTTAGGTTTCTCTTTCCAAGTACATTAAATTAAGAATAAAGTGCAAGTTTCTGTAAATGATCAATGTGAATTGTTTTATGGTGTCTATGAACAATAAATAATTCATTAGATATTTGTGATCTTTTATTTTTAATTTTATTTTATATTTTAGGAGGTACAAACATATAATGAAGTGTATCTACCTGATGCTTAAGAGAACATCCCTAATATATATTTCTTTCATCCGTTTCAGTTGCTGTCATAATAACTTGCTAAATTTAACTGATCCAAACTGCAGTATAAAATTCACATCTCCTTCCCAATAATGCATGTGATCATTAATTCTAAATGCTTTACACATAAGTTGTTATCGTTGTTTAGCAATTATTTGCAGAGAAACATAAGGCCTATTGATTCTTTGGTTTATACTCTAAAGAGGAAGATGTCAGATAGGAATAGGAGCACTAACTTTTTCGTGAGGCAAGACCTATATTTACATTGTTTTTTGAGTGTTCTAGTCCCTTCATCATCTGAACACCATGTGAAGCAGCCACTTACATTACATTGTTGTTATTGAGTTCCATTTTTTTAATCATATGACCACCCTGGTCGTTCTTTTCTAGAGTAATTTCAGGCATATTGCTTAGTCTTTGGAGAATCTAGTCCGTTCTATGTTGTAATTAAGTGCTTGTACTTGGATGAGATTCTCTTTGTATCCCAATTTGTGTATCCCTTTTTTCTCTCGTTGAATCTAGACCTCCTTTATGCCTGTGCAGGAATTACCGGAATCCTGGCAAAAACGTTTACTGAAAAGGGCAAAGCAGGAAAGGATGATTATTTTTCTCCGAGGACCGGATAAAAGAATCTGGCCTACCTTTTATCATTGCAGATCAGGTTTTAATGTTTTGACAAGTGGATGGAAACAAGTTACTGCAGCTTATGGCCTGAATGCTGGAGATGAATGTCTTTTTCAACTTGTAGATCAGCGGGGACGTATATTTGATGTACGCAAAATCTGAAAGTCCAAAAGTAAGATGCCAAAAGAACTACTTGGAGCCGATTATCTTAAGCAGTTGCAGGAGTAATGAAAAGGAGCTATGCCAGTTTCTCATTAATTGTTCTTGAACAACATTTAACTGTTGCCTTGCTGGGTCATATATTTTGTACTATCATTTTGAAGCTGCACATGCTGTGCATCTTTTTAACTCTACTTACATGTTTGTTTAACTCTGTTTCTGAGGTTCAATTTCAAGGAAACATGAATTTTGAAAGGTCCATCTACCGTCATTACATGATTTTTTTTTTCTTGAAAAAAATACTGCCAACACAAGTGGAATACTACCAAATTGCATCACGAGCCATCAAAATATCAATTAACTGAAATACTCTGATATGCAGTGGCAGCTGACACCTGATTTTGCTCCTTCACCACCATCTTTTTCATCCTCATCAACCACTTGATCCAACAAAACATGCTATTATACAAACTTAGAGCCCAATTCCACTAATAATACAATTGGCAATTGAGTATGTCAAAGGCATCAACACCACAGTCAGAAATGCTGGCACTGCATGCCTTATATTGTTCCTTAACAACCTTATTATCAACACCCCAACCATTATGAAAGATGGATCTACAGCCCATGATGGCACACTAGCAATCAAAGGTGTAAAGAAAACAAAGACAGTAGAAAATAAAACCCAACGACGATAATCGTTATTCCCATCCGACCACCTTCTCTGATCCCTGTTGATGATTCTACAAATGTATCTACATGTGAAACTCCTAAAGTTGATGCAACTCTTATAGACCCTTATTATGAACCCAACTGAACTTAACCAAAAATAACAGAACAAAACAAATTCCCCTAATTCCACTAGATAAACCTTAATTTTCTTAGGAAGGGGAAGGGAAAGGGCAATTCCAGAAATTTTGTCTCCCTTGTTTGGTTTGCATCAAAGATGAAAAAAGAAAAGAAGTCAAAAAAATAAGGAGCCTTTTCCTTTTGAGCTCACTACCATATACATAGTTATGTCGATGAAAATAGTAACAAAATTTTTCTTAATTTAACTTTCTCCTCCACTTGCTCTTCCATTTCCCTTTCCCTGACCATCATGTGAACAAAGTAAAGCTCAATAGAAATTCCATTTGGAAGCCGAAGAAAGGTCACTTCCAGAAATTCCCAAGGAAAGAAAACTAGAAATCCTGAAAAATCCACAAACTTTTACAGTCGCAATAGTTTCCTGTTACTTTTTTCAACAATCGTAGTGATCGGTCAGTTTGTGCGCGGCTGGACCAATTCAAGGGGGTGCCTACTACCTCGCACCAATGCTACCTCTTATCAACACAGGTACCGTATAACACAGTCCATATTTTGAATTTGTTTTGAAGGAAGCTCAAAAAAGAAGAGAAAATAACTTGCAGAACACTTTAAGAAGAAGATAAAATATAACAACAACAAGCAGAATTGTGTGTCGTGGTACTTGCAACTTGGTCATATGAGGGACTGTCTTTGTTGAGCAAGCAGAATTTGTTGGATGGGTACAAAAATCAAGCTTTGAGTTTTTGTGAGCATTGTATGTTTGGTAAACAAACAAGACTGAAGTTCAGCAAGAAGGCAAAGCGGACAAGTCAGCTTATATACATTCAGACTTGTGGGGTACAAATAAAGCTTCCAGCAAAAGTGATGCTAGGTATTTTATGACTTTGATTGACGATTACTCAAGAATGGCATGAGAGTATTTTTTGAAAAAAAAAGAGGCATTTTTAACATTTGTTAAATGGAAGGTTGAGAGGTGGACAGAAACAAAAGTTAAGTGTCTTCGGATCGAATTTTCTCCCGTTGCACATTTTTTCATTAAAGCCCACACTTTATTTGCGCTTTGTGTTTAAAGCCCCAACGAACCTTAAAACTTTTTTGCGCTTTTTGATTTTGATAATTCTATTTGGAACTACTTGGGATCTATATATAGGCATTGTAGTTGGAGATTCATAAGCAGTGTGTACGTCTTCTCTTTCATGGTGGAAGACTCTCTCTACTTTTGCCTGAAGGATTAGGCTTAATCAGATCTCGTTAAATTCTTGTATTATTTTTCTTCTCTATTTGTGTTATGTGATCGTGTGCTAGTTAATCCACCATCTTTCCGTAAGAAATTTCATTGCTAATGTGAATTTACTTTTTTCTTCAGGAATTGTGGTGTACTTTTTTCTTTATGTTGATGTACGTTTGGATCAAAATGGTCACAATCGAGTATTGAAAGGCAAAGGTTTACAAGCGAATATCGATGAGGTTTTATCTTATTTTGCATGTCAGGTTATTGGGTTTGATATATATATATATATATAGTTGCAATTTTTAAAAAAAGTGATTTTGTTTAATTGCTTTAAAAAATTTATATTCAACCTTAAAAACAAATTAAGTTCCCATTTGACGATGAGTAATTTTCACTTTTTTCCCCAAAATTTCATTCCGTAATATTGTTTGGACATAGAATTGTTATAATCTTTCGGAATTCGAAAAATTTCAAAAAGCTATTTTTACATTTTTCAGTTCAAATCACATAAAAAAGTATCCTATTTGTATTATGTCCATCCACAACACTTTTTTGTTTTTTGTTTTTTTACCCCTCCTAGGAGCTCCTACCCTTTTGCTTTTGTTATACCCTGAAAGTCCTTAAGATCAGACTCGAGGGTTCAAGTGAAGAAAATAGAAAAATGTTGCCTGGGTAATAGGACGAGTCATCCAATGACCCGTGGGAGGACTTCATGAGTCGTTAAGTGACTTGTGAAGTGAAGGGAGGATTGGCAGCAATTCGTGGTTTGGAGGTGACCACGGGAGGCATCCACGAGTCGTGTAGTGACTCCACTACTCGTGGAGTTGGTCGTGGTCAGGAGCAGGGTTGGCAATTTTAAATTTAGGCAGTGTACCTCACGAGTGGGTCACCACGAGTTGTTAGGTACACCACGAGTCGTAGTGTCTCTCGTGGTGACTGGTAGTGTGTAATTTTCATGCGTTTTATTAAGGGTATTTTCGTAATTTTTAAGCTCCTACGTCCTAAACTACGTCATTTTAAGCTCAGTTAGAAGGGTTTTAAGGGTGCTTAACCTATCTTAAGCCTTTCCATTCCATGCACGCAAGAGTAAGGAGTTTATGGGAGATCAAGCTTGAGAATTTCTTAGGTTCTTCCTCAATTCACTTGGGTTTTCAAGAGAGATTGTAAAATCAAAGTACCCCGGTATGTAGGATTATGAATGGGAGTATTTCTTCTCTCATGCCTAAATGCTCTTCTCAATTCATGAAATTCAAGATTGATGATTCCATGGGATTCTAACCCAATTTGTGAAAATTCTCTATGCATCTATCATGGGTCAA
Organism: Datura stramonium; assembly: GCA_018107945.1. Lineage (NCBI taxonomy): Eukaryota > Viridiplantae > Streptophyta > Magnoliopsida > Solanales > Solanaceae > Datura > Datura stramonium. Next base: position 422,918 of record JACEIK010000152.1, on the reverse strand, counting down.
TTCTATTCACATTTCAAATATTGTTTTATAATTCATTGGCATGTTTTATAATGATTTCGATTACAAAATTATGATTTCAAAGTTTTACAAATATGATGTCCAATTATGAAAGTTCATGAAGAGTTGAGATTGTGATCTATGTTTTCAAGTATGATGAGCTGTCCATGATGAAAGTATGATTTCGAATTATCCATGTCTATAATCATAATTTTGACTATCAAGCCTATTTCGAAGCATGTTTAAGTTTGGACAAGCCCATATGATCAAGTATGTTTTATGACCTACTTCAATTTCATGTTATTAGTTTACCACATGGTTTGGGAGTATAGATTTCCACTTTTCAGCTTGTGGAATGGTTTAGCTAAGACTCCTCATGTTATGTTTTCAGATTATGCATGTATTATTATGATTCAGCTTTGTTGAAAAACGATGCAGAGCGTGTGCATATTTTTGGGAGTAGTGTCTAGCATTGAGTAGGCTAAGAGTTCACTTAACTCTGTGCCTCAAAATTACGTACCAACGTTGGTATGATCAGATTCTTTGGGGCCTCCCTTGTGAGCTTTCCCTGCCCCCGAGGGGCCTTCAGCTTGATATCGATATCATTGTAGCACCCTTAGCCCCGACAATGCTTTGGACGGCTCTTCCTATTTAAGTGTAATAGTCAGGACCAAGTAAGCTCTATCGTGGTAATGTCAGTTATATGATGAGTCTTCCATTATTTCTCATGATTTCAATTATGCATGTTCATCAGTCATGATATTATGTTTTTAGCAGTTTTAGCCCAATGTTCAGTTTTACTTATGATTATCAGTTTCAGCTTTGGGTCATTCAATTTAGTTATATTTAAATCATGTTTTTAGATAATAGCATGCAAGCCTTACTCTCAGAATCTTATGATGAAATATTTATGATATGCATGATTTCAGTTTTTCTTACTTAGCGATTTTACTTACCTTGCGTGCTCGATATGTTTCAAGTACTGATCGCATACTCTATGTCGTATCATTTTTTGATACAGGCTCAGATGATCAGGTTAAGTCCCATCGCTAGTCAGTTCTCAGATTAAGCATATCCAGCTTGTTGAGTCCTCATCCTCCGAGGACCTCTTTATTAGTTTGTTATGAGTATCTTTCAGTTTCATTTTATTGGTAATAGTTAGGGTCTTGTCTCATCAGCTCGTCAGGATGTTAGAGGCTGATTAGACATAATATGTATTCCGCTTTGAACAGTGTTGTGTATAATGTTGTATCAAATATTTTAAATATATTTAGACTTCCGCTATATCAGATGTTAGATTCCCGCAATTATTTATGTTGAGATTTAGTTGTCATGTTCATGCCATGGGTCGACTTGGAGCCATTTATGGTTCTAAGTTCTGTGTATCCATCCGGACCTATGTTCAGGTGGTTACAAACTTGGTATCAGAGAATTATATTTTGAAGTGTCCTAGGGTGTCTGAAAGACGCGTTAAGTAGAGTCTTTTTCATGGGTGTGAAGCGCGCCACACTTATGACGAAGTAATAGTTCAGCATTTAAGAAATTTCCTTCTTTCATGATTTATGTCGTGCGATGAAATGTCTCTCTATTCTTCTAACTCGTGCTACGCATTTGCAAAA
>JACEIK010000152.1:404972-415398 GCA_018107945.1 Datura stramonium | reverse complement strand
CGAGGTAGGTCGTGATTTTTTACTTCCTGTGAGCAAGGAGGTTTTCCACGTAAATATCGTGTGTCATCTTCTTACTGCTTTATTTACGTGTGTCTGTGTCCCTGATAGAGGGACCAGGTTCATAGTACGGTGGTCGACCCATACAACTCATCAACCACAAAGACCAAATATGCCCAAGCTCCCTTTAAAGTTAATAGTTCTAAAAGTAGTTGTTTCACAATACATTCTCTAATAATTATTTTGGGTATATATGTTACACATCTTTATTTAATTCGCTATTTTGATACATCATTAACGAGTGTGTTACACACACTTTACCTATATGACTAATTATATAGAAAGTCTCTCACTAATTCCAATTCGGATAATGTAAGTGGTCTATAGAAACACAAGTTTATGTGTCCAAATAAAAAATTGTATCAACTTTAGATATCTCTATATGTATTCAGTCTATTCTTAATCTAATATTATGAAGTGAAAATAACGTGTTATCTATAACCCTTCTTGATTCTCATGAAATTATAACTAGATGAATTGGCTACCACCAACCCAAAGACTCTTGCATAATCCAAAAGCGAGACTTATCCTTCATTCCTGTGCCGAAACCATGAACATCTTCATAACCCCTCAGAGTTGAAATTGGAAATTTCTTCCTATGAATAACTTCTCAGGGTGTGTTATAACTCTCACCACCTCATCTAATCTTCCCAAAAACACTTTTGTGCGTATGCACTAGTAAAGGTCAAAGTGGACTATCCAATGACTAACTTAATCGACATCATCCTATCGTTGACCCTCCGGCTTCTACCACTTGCCCCCTTAGCTCATTATCTACTAAGATGCCTACTCCTTTCCTATTCCTCGCGCCTCCAACTCATAACTGATAAATTTCAAGCAAACGCTCTGCTGAAATGTGAGACTGGTATTCACTTAATGAAAACTTTAAGACAATAATGAATCTGCGATCTAAACTTTTACAATCAAATGGAAGAAGAACTCAATCAGGAAGTGTGACAAGTGTAATGGTTTTGAGAGAAGATGACTCATGAGGTGCAGGATCTGTTCCTACTAAATTAATGAAAGGGAAAAAGATCAAATATGCCATCAAACTTTAGGAAAAAGCTCATCCATGCCTCTGTTAAAAGTTGGGCTCATTTATGCCACTGCCGTTACTCAAATGACTCATCTGTGCCATTATTTTTTAACAGATCCAATATCGTTTTTCAAAACCAGATTGGACACGTGTCCTATTTTTATTGGGCCACATCAATTAAAAAAAACCACCTAATAAAATATCCATCCAACCTACCCATGACCCACTCCCTCATTAACCCAACCCACGACCCATTCCCTGTTTGCACAAACTAAATCAGAAAGTTTATTTCATCCTTAGTTTCTTTTTGCTCAATGATTTATTTTTTCACTACCAGACATCTATTGTTTTCATGAATCATTTAAGGCAAAAAAATAACATCTTTTAGCACAACGGAAAAAAGTTACCTCAATGGAAATTTACACCCATTATGACCTGAAAAAAGATAATAACAACAGAAATTAGCAACAACAACAAAAAAAAAAAGAAGAACGATATAAATCACAATCCAATTTATGAAATTACTACTATAAGCAGATGAAAGTTTCAAAGTGAAAATACTCACTGGGATTTATGGAAATGAGAGCAGCAGTGTTATCGAAATAACAGGCATCCTCAGTCATACCATACTTGAGAAAGTAATCATTGAAGACAAATGAAGCCGTTTTATGGATATCTTTAGCGTCATAGCAGGGTCCACCGAGCTGTATAGGCCCACAATTAGCACCTCTAGGCCCACAAGCCCAATGATCGCCGATTGAAGCGCAGTATCTTCTGCATTGTTCTTTGCCACGCACCACAACTCAACTGCCGCCCCTCCGCCTCCACCTCCGCTTCCAACGGGAGCAGCACCAGCGCCGCCTGGAGCAGAGTCAGCAACTCCGGGAGCAGAGACAGCGGCACCCAGAGCAGAGCCAGAACCGCCGGGAGCGGAGCCAGTGCTGCCGTATTGGGCAGTACAGAGGGTGGAGATTATAGAGAATAGAAGGAGAGAAAATGACCCAAATTAGGGAATGGGTCGTCGGTCGGGTTAATGAGAGAGTGGGTCATGGTAGGTTGGATGGGTATCTTATCAGGTGGTTTTTTTAATTGACGTGGCCTAATAAAAATAGGACACGTGTTCAATCTGTTTTTGAAAAATCAGATATTGGATCTGTTAAAAAATAATGGCATAGATGAGTCATTTGAGTAAGACAGTGACATAAATGAGTCAAACTTTTAACGGATGACATAGATGAACCTTTTTCTAAAGTTCGACAGCATATTTGAGCTTTTTCCCTTAATGAAAAGATACATATCTCTTGAAAAGGAAATGTTATAATACTTCTTCTATGGAACTTTGTGAGAAAACTGATTAAGAATTAATACTGCAACTGATGACTACTAAATTTATTGGATTTGAGAAACAGGTTTTGACCAACTTAGTTCTTGAAAATATCGAAACAGGTTTGGATTTGTTGTATCTACCGATTCAATCAAATAAAGTGAGACTAATACTATCTGTCCGATCTTCCTTTCGACCATCTGCTAGTTTGTGTATAAAATTCAAGAAGTTTTCAACCACCCAAATTTACTAATATAAGTTGTCTTTTGGTTATGTATCTATGCACTTTATAATGATAATGATACAGGTTGGTCAATTTTTGCAGAAGAGACAAAATGGCCTGTTTAGGTTTTAGACCAGGAGTCACGCCAAACACCTATGAGTTTCGAAACATCTTGTTTTCAAAGGATTTCCATTTCTTTAAAAAACAAGAAATCCCAGAAGAAATCTTCAATTTTTCTCATGAGCTATTGCTTCTACAATGTGTATTAAGTATCTCCTTAACTTCCCCCAGTAAAAAGAAGACATGTTATATTACTTTAAATTCACTCTGTTTGAAGGATTTTAAAGGCCACTTTCCAGTTTTCAAACAGCTTAAAACAAATATGAAATGCTTCATGCTCATAAATTTTAGAAAGAAAAAGATCTGCTAATGAGCAACTTTAGCATTCGGACCTGTCATACACCGTTCTTGCACTCTGCAGAGCATTTTGACAAACCGTTCTATTCACTCACCGTGTGATTCTATATCTTCTTTTAGTTACCTGAAGATCATGTAAATATATTAAAGTCAACATTATTTCTGGAATGATCATTCAGATCTTGCTTGAGTGTCTGTCAAATTTTTAGTGTGTAGATCATAAATCCTTTATTAAACTTTTGAAGATTCTTAAAGGTATTGAGGTATTTGCATATTTGTGAATCTTAATTTGTAGTGAACTGCAATGTGGTCTCTGGTAATAATGCAGATAACAAACCAATTTTCATGCTTTATTTTCTATAGAAAATATCTTACATAACTGATTTAGTTACTCTAACCTTCTCTTTGGCGTTGGTGTTATAAACAATTGTACCAGCCATAACTCAAAAGACTTCCAAGGATATGGTCATAAACCTGTTTAATTAGCTCAGCATTTGAGTTATGTACCAATATGTGGTATTTCTTAGTTTTAATTTCTGCAGTTTCTTTTCATTTTTTCCCCCAAACTTTACTCGATCAGTTTCTCACCTGACTGATCAGGAAACTTATGTGGAGGACTCAAGTGGACGGCGGTGGAGGGTTAACGCGTGTAACCATAATGATTCACTTGCTATCCGGGAGGGATGGCCTAAATTTTCATCAGAACATGGTCTAAATGTGAGCGACTTCTTGGTTCCACTACGTTCCTGTCAGCACTTCATTATTCAGATATTTGGAACAAGCGCTTGTGAAAAGATCAAGTTGTGCAGTGACATTGGCAAAGGAAGAAAAAGAGCAAGGACTTACCTGGAAGCAAAGACCCTGGGTGAGCTTCTTTAAACAACCGCTACAAATTCAGTCAAGAATATTCAATTGTATGATCGATAGAGATGCTCAATATGATCAAGAATATGACATGTTGTGCTTGCGTCTCTCATATTTTGAAATGCCAGCAAGCTAACGTCTTGCAGAAGGAACTAGCAGTACTTTAAAAGGTGACAATGGAAATGATAATCATGTTGCAACCAATTTAAGATCACAAACAGAACCACATTTAAATGTTGAGATCGACAACTGAAGTTCAGAAGCACTGTTTTCAAAGCTTGAGGCTGGAATCACGACAACCGGTATGGTTAATAGACCAGCAGAGGATATTCCACCGCTGGGTCCAAAATATAAAAAATACAAAGAAGCATCTCAGTTTTTGGTATGGTTTCTATTCAGAAATTGTTGGAGTCCCACATCATTTGTGGAATGGGAACATAGACTCATTTCTTCCTTGATCTATACATCTAATTTCTCATGTTTTTCTTTCTCAGTTTCTATGATTTCTCAAGTTGAAATGGCTAAAATTTAGGGATCCAACCGTGTACTCTATTTTGTGAAAATTCACCACTTTTTTGAAGTACTCATAGCCTGAATTACCAAGTATTAGGGAAAATCGTGATAACAGTGTTATTAATCCATGAAATTAATGTCACAGAGAGAATGTGTTAAATCATGTAACTTTAATCTCCCTCATTAGTCCATAACACATTATTATGAACCCAACTGAACTTAACCAAAAATAACAGAACAAAACAAATTCCCCTAATTCCACTAGATAAACCTTAAATTTTTTAGGAAGGGGAAGAGAAAGGGCAATTCCAAAAATTTTGTCTCCCTTGTTTGGTTTGCAGCAAAGACGAAAAAAGGAAAAAAGTAAAGAAAAATGAGGAGCCTTTTTCTTTTGAGCTCACTACCATATACACAGTTATGTCGATGAAAATAGTAACAAAATTTTTGTTGCTCTCCATTTTCATCTTAATTTAACTTTCTCCTCCACTTGCTCTTCAATTTTCCTTTCCCTGACCATATAATAACAACTACCCTTGTGAACAAAGTAAATCTCAATAGAAATTCCATTTTGAAGCCGAAGAAAGGTCACTTCCAGAAATTCCCTAGGAAAGAAAACTAGGAAAGAAAACTAGAAATCCTGAAAAATCCACAAACTTTTACAGTCGCAATAGTTTCCTGTTACTTTTTTCAACAATCGTAGTGATCCGTCAGTTTTTGCGCGGCTGGACCAATTCAAGGGGGTGCCTACTACCTCGCACCAATGCTACCTCTTATCAACACAAGTACCGTATAACACTGTCCATATTTTGAATTTGTTTTGAAGGAAGCTCAAAAAAGAAGAGAAAATAACTTGCAGAACACTTTAAGAAGAAGATAAAATATAACAACAACAAGTAGAATTGTGTGTTCGAAAAGAGTGATATGAATCAATCTCAGTCGTGGTACTTGCAACTTGGTCATATGAGGGACTGTCTTTGTTGAGCAACAGAATTTATTGGATGGGTACAAAAATCAAGCTTTGAGTTTTTGTGAGCAGTGTATGTTTGGTAAACAAACAAGACTGATGTTCAGCAAGAAGGCAAAGCACAAGACCAAGGACAAGTCAGATTATATACATTCAGATTTGTGGGGTCCAAATAAAGCTCCCAGCGAAAGTGGTGCTAGGTATTTTATGACTTTGATTGACGATTACTCAAGAATGGCATGAGTGTATTTTCTGAAAAAAATAAACGAGGCATTTTTAACATTTGTTAAATGGAAGGTTGAGAGGTAGACAGAAACAAAAGTTAAGCGTCTTCGGACCGAATTTTCTCCCGTTGCACATTTTTTCATTAAAGCTCACACTTTATTTGCGCTTTGTGTTTAAAGCCCCAACGAACCTTAGAGCTTTTTTGCGCTTTGTGATTTTGATAATTCTATTTGGAACTACCTGGGATCTATATATAGGCGTTGTAGTTGGAGATTCACAAGCAGTGTGTACTTCTTCTCTTTCATAGTGGAAGACTCTCTCTACTTTTGCCTGAAGGATTAGGCTTAACCATATCTCGTTAAATCCTTGTATTATTTTTCTTCTCTATTTGTTTTGTGTGATTGTGTGCTAGTTAATCCACGATCTTTCCGCAAGAAATTTCATTGCTAATGTGAATTTACTTTTTTCTTCAGGAATTGTGGTGCTTTATGTTGCTGTACGTTTGGATCAAAATGGTCACAATCGAGTATTGAAAGGCAAAGGTTTACAAGTGAATATCGATGATGTTTTATCTTATTTTGTGCTTTAAAAAATTTATATTCAACCTTAAAACAAATTAAGTGCCTGTATAACCTTGAGTAATTTTCACTTTTTTTCCCTCAAAATTTCATTCCATAATATTAATTGAACATAGAATTGTTATAATCTTTCGGAACTCGAAAAACTCCGAAAACTATTTTTACACTTTTCAGTTCGAATCACATAAAAAAGTATCCTATTTGTATTACGTCCATCCACAACAATATTTTTTTTGTTTTGTTTTTTAACCCCTCCTAGGAGCTCCCATCCTTTTGCTTTTGTTATACCCCGAAAGCCCTAAAATCAGACCAGAGGGTTCAAGCGAAGAAAATAGAAAAATGGCTCACTTAGGGCTAGAAAGATAGGATTCTTCATACAAAGCCAACATTGTCTAGGCCACAGAAAAAGTCATCCAGTGACTCGTGGGAGGACTTCATGAGTCATTAAGTGACTCATGAAGTGAAGGGAGGATTGGAAGCAATTCGTGGTTTAGGGGTGACTGCGGGAGCCAGCCACGAGTCGTGAAGTCTCCATGACTCATGGAGTTGGTCGTGGTCAGGAGCAGGGTTGACAGTTTTAAATTTGGCAAGTGTACCTCACGAATGGGTCACCACGCGTCGTTAGGTACACCGCGAGTCGTGGTGTCCCTCCTGGTGACTGGCAGTGTGTAATTTTCCTGCGTTTTAGTAATTTCTAAAATTCTAGATCCTAAACTATGTCATTTTAAGCTCAGTTAGGAGGGTTTTAAGGGTGATTAACCTATCTTAAGCCTTTCCATTACATACATGCAAGAGTAAGGAGTTTATGGGAGATCAAGCTTGAGAATTCCTTAGGTTCTTCCTCAATTCACTTGGGTTTCCAAGGGAGATTGTGAAATCAAAGTACCCAGGTATGTAGGGTTATGAATGGGAGTATTCCTTCACTCTCATGCTCAAATCCTCTTCAAAATTCATGAAATTCAAAGTTGGTGATTCTATGGGGTTCTAACTTAATTTGTGAAAATTCTCTATGCATCTATCATGGGTCAATTCTATCCACGTTTCAAATGTTGTTTTATAATTCATGGGCATGTTTATAATGATTTTGATTACAAAATTATGATTTCAAAGTTTTACAAATATGATGCCCAATTATGAAAGTTCATGAAGAGTTGAGATTCTGATTTATGTTTTAAGTATGATGAGATGTCTATGATGAAAGTATGATTTCGAATTACCCATGTCTATAACAATGATTTTGACTATCAAGTTTATCTCGAAGCATGTTTAAGTTTGGGCAAGCCCATATGATCAAATATGTTTTGTGACCTACTTTAATTTCATGTTATTAGCTTACCAAATAGTTTTGGAGTCTAGACTCCCACTTTACAGCTTGTGATATGGTTTGAGCGAAGGATCCTCATGTTATGTTTTTAGATTATGCATGTACTATTATGATAGCTTCGTCGAAAGATGATGATTCAACTTCATTGAAAAATGATGGAGAACATATGCATGTTTTTGGGAATAGTGTCTAGCACCGAATAGGCTAAGGGTTCAGTTAACCCTATGCCTCAGAACTACGTGCCAACATAGGTATGATCAGATTCTTTGGGACCTCCCCTATGAGATTTTCCTACCCCTGAGGGGCCTTCAGCTTGATATCGATATCATTGTAGCGCCCTCAACCCTGTCAAGGATTTGGGTGGCTCTGTCCACTTGAGTATAATAGTCGGGACCACGTAAGTTCTATCGTGGTAATGTCGATTATATGACGAGTCTCCCATTGTTCCTCATGATTTCAGTTATGCATGTTCATCGGTCATAATATTATATTTTCAACGAGTTTGAGCCAATGTTCGGTTTACTTATGATTATCAATTTGACTTTGGTCATTCAATTCCCGGTTATGATATTCGGTTATGTATTCAGTTATGTTTAAATCATGTTTTCAGATAATAGCATGCAAGCTTTAATCTCAGAATCTTATGATGAAATGTTTATGATATGCATGATTTCGGTTTTTCTTACTTAGCGGTTTTACTTACCTTGAATATTCAGTATATTCCAAGTACTTACCGCATACTCTATGCTGTATCATTTCATGATACAGGCTCGGACATTCAGGCTCAGTCCCACCGCTAGTTTGTTCTCAGAGTTAGCATATCTAGCTTGTTGGTGAGTCCTCATCCTCCAAGGACCTCTTTATCAGTTTGTTATGAGTATTTTCCAGTTTCAGTTTATTACTGAGCTAGTTGGGGTCTTGTCCCAATAACTCGTCAGGATGTTAGAGGCTGATTAGACATAGTATGTATTCTGCTTTGGACAGTGTTGTGTATTATGTTGTATCAAATGTTTTAAATATATTTAGACTTCCGCTATATCAGATGTTAGATTCCCGCAATTATTTATGTTGAGCTTTAGTTGTCATGTTCATGCCATGGGTTGACTTGGAGCCATTTATGGTTCTACGTTTTGTGTCTCGATCCGGGCCTATGTTCGGATCTTGACAAACTTGGTATCAGAGCATTAGATTTTGAAGTGTCCTAGGGTATCCGAAAGCTGCGTTAAGTAGAGTGTTTTTCATGGGTGTGAAGCGCGCCACACTTATGACGAAGAGGCTGTGAAGCATTTAGGAAATTTTCCTTCTTTCATGATCTATGTCGAGTGATGAAATATCTCCTCATCCTTCTAACTCATGCTATATGCGTTTGCAGAATTATGCCTCCTTGTCGAGTTAATGGAAGAAGGAACGGGAATGAAAATGGCCATGAGAATGGCAACGGAGATGGGCACCAACAGGCCCCACCATCCTTCGAGGACCTCTTTATCAGTTTGTTATGAGTATCTTTCAGTTTCACTTTATTAGTGAGCTAGTTGGGGTCTTTTCCCATCAGCTCGTCAGGATGTTAGGGGCTGATCAGACATAGTATGTATTCCGCTTCGGATCAGTGTTGTGTATTCCATTGTATTAGATGTTTTAAATATTCAGACTTCCGCTATATCAGATGTTAGATTCTCGGAATTATTTATGTTGAGCTTTAGTTGTCATGTTCATGCCATGGGTCGACTTGGAGCCATTTATGGTTCTAGGTTTCGTGTCTCGATCTGGGCCTATGTTCGAGTTGTGACAGCTTCCTTGATGGCTCGAAACTATAACTTTAATGTTGGAGGTGAAGGAATCTTACCATACGAGCAACTCTCTCTTGTGACAAGTCTAATTTTTAAATACCATTTTATACTTGAAAATACATAAAAAAAATTTTCAAATTTCACAATTTTTATGTCCAAGCGCGCATTAATAAAGGTTGTGCACGTGTATTGAGCGTGTCAGAATTTATAACGTAGAGATTATAGTAATCCTACTAAGATTGACTCATGGATAAATAAAAGAGAAAAAGACTATATTTGGGACATTGCGACGGAGAAATCTCTGATACTCGAACGAGTGTGAGAAAACGTGGTTTCCATTCTGACGCAACGAAGGATTCTGCCTGCTGTTTCCTCTGTTTTCAGACGGTACTAATCTTTTCTTCTCCTTTGTTTTTGTTCTTGTTCTTTTTTTAATTTATTCTCCTCCCCATGTGTGTTTCAGACAACAAATCTGCATTTTTTATTTCATTTTTAGCTATTCTCAATCGGTAATAGCCATGATTTTTAAATGGGGTTATATAGAAATATGCTAATAGCTGATTTGCGTGATGGGACACCTTAAAAATGGAAGGATCACTATTCACAGCTTGCATTTATTTTTGAAATCTTAATATGCCATTTCATCCGTTGTTTTTATTAGTATTATTTTTCTAAACTTAAACTTTTAGTTGATATTTTTATGAGTTTCATATACTTTGTTGGATTTAGAATTTTCTGGGGAAGCATACTCTGTGTAGAGAGGAGATGGAATGCGTGAATGAAGCATGTGATAGGTGTAAGAAGGACTGCAGCCTGCTGATTAATGGAAAGAGGGTTGTTTCTTTCTTTAAAGTAATGGTTTATGAACGCTGCTTAGAAGTTCTGGTAATGTGTTATTCTTATTGTACGCTTGTTTTGCTGATTTAGTTTAAAGTAGTCCTTTTAAATGTATATTTGCAGTTGGTTTGTAGTTAATTGTCTACTTGTTGGTGACATCCTTTTGCATAATATTTAACTCTAGTTTTTTTCCTTGTCAATGTACGTAGAGAAAATTTGCGAAAGAATATTAAAAGAACCATTTTACATTTCGGGGATGTGAACTTTTGAATATAAC
>JACEIK010000152.1:211270-300002 GCA_018107945.1 Datura stramonium | reverse complement strand
GACGCTAAAAAGACATATTTTCAAATATAACGTATCAAAAGGAGTTGTCAAAAGGGGCTGTTCGCTCGTTATTCAAAAAATCCCTCCTTTAACAACAAAAAACAAACCCTCTTTCAAAGATGGAAAATCTTCTCCACCACTTGAAAATCCTTCTTCAAAGTTGAATAACATTCTCCCACCACCTGTAAATCATCCCTCAGTATTTAAAACCCCTTCTTTGAAATCCTCAAAATTCTCTGCCATCACTTGAAAACCCTCATTCAAAGATCCTAAAAATCCTTTTTAAAAAATGAAAAATCCTCCCCCAATCACACTTGAAGACCCTTCCTTCAATGTTACTATATTGTGTTCTGAAAATGATAAAATGTATAATACTTGTAATAAAATAATTACGATCAATTCTTTCCTAAAAAAATAAAAATAAATAAATAAAAGGAGAACATAAAGTAGGCTGGTAATATTTCATATTATCAAGGAAAAGAAAACGAAAAGAATATAATGTAGTGCTCCATAAAATATATAAATGGAGTCCAAGTCTCGTCTCAGCAAAAGCAAGAAAGAAAGAAAGAAAGAAAAAAGAACATATATAGCTGTGCGAATTTGGATAGAGAGAAAGGGGAATGGAGACTCTGCCCCAAATACGAGCAAAGAATTCATATATTCTTCTTCTTTCTTTTCTATTGATCACTGTCCTCTCTTCATCCATATCCGCAACTTCACCTCTTTCTCAATCAGATCAGGTTTCTTCACTTATTCAACTACAGTTTTTTCTGTGTTCAACGAATCAATTTGCTTCTGTAATTATAACGATGAAAGTATTTTATTAGACATACTCCTCTATATGATTATTCTGCCCTAGATCGAAAGGGATAAAATTTTCTTCTTGATTTAATTTTGCTTTTTTTTTTGAACTCCCACTTATGTTAGATTTAAAATGCATAATTTGTTTATTGAAAACAACCTCTCTACCTTATCAAGTTAGGGCTAAAGATCGACCCACTGGGTTTGTTTTTGTTGTATAAAATTTAGAATTTACTGAATTTGGGTTTATGTATGTTTCTGTTACCGGTTTTCTTGTAATTCTTTCATCTAATTTCGCAATTACTGAACTAAATTAAACTTGTATAGCTGTGATTTTGGTTTCGCCCTTAGCAGAATATAACGAATGCTTGATTTGAATTACTTGCAATCATCAGTGATGACCCAATTTACTTGTTTTGTTTTGAATCCTTTTGCGTTTGTGTTGATGCCATTTCCCGCATTGGAAATTATGGGGAAAAAAATCACTTCTTGGAGCTCGTATTTTTCCTGGCTGACCATATTCAATTTTTTGTGTATAGGGTACAGAGCAGCATGCAACAAGGTAATATTTTGTTTTGGCTTATAGTTGTAGATCTTATTGATTCCTATTCCAAATTCTACCTTGAAAATAAAAGAAAGAAGCCTCTTAACAATACATTCAAAGATATTTTTCTGAGGCACTAAATTGTATCACAGTTCTCTATCAGAAACTAAAGTAGAAAAGTTGTATCATGGTTAAATATTCTTGTTTTTTGCCCTCTTTTTTCAGGCCTTATATTCCTTTTCAGCAAGATACTGTATGAGATAAATTCTATATTTCAACTGTATTACTAAAATATGTTTGAAAGCAATGCATTTTAAATGTGCATTCCCTTGAAGTTGTTACTTATCTAAGTTATTTCCTTTGATGCTCTGAAGTCCTGAACAAGACAAATCACATGTTCACGAGGTTCATTGCTCCAGAGAGAGAAGCCGGGCTGCCTGGAAAGTTATTGAGGAGGTATCTGCAAAAGTACTTCGTTTGGACTCAACTTAAGGTCTGCTGCAAGTATGGGACTGAAAATTGCTCTTTTACTCTTTCTGTGCTGTGCAGTACTTATTGCCCTTTGTAGAAAAAGAGAAGTATGAGCTTCCTAGGCAGTGTAGACTTCATCCTAGTAATGATATTTTCAGAGATCAGGAGGAACATAAAATACATCTTGATGTGAATGAATGGCGCTGTGGATACTGCAAAAAAAGCTTTCGGGCTGAAAAATTTCTTGATCAGCATTTTGACAACAGGCATTCCAATCTTCTAGACGTTGTAAGCATCATATACTGTTCATGTTTGTGTTTACTACAAATTTCAATTCATTCCGTATAATTTCTGCAAAATTCTTTTTTTCTTGCCGTTAGAGTGAGAAAAACAACCTTGATGCACTCTTCTGTAGTATAGCTATTCGTGTAGAATAGTTCATATAGGTGTTGCTATTGTTTATATTCATCTTCTTCCACTTCGTTTTCTATCTAATTCAAAAGATTTTTGTAATTCAATTAAGTAAATCTTCAGTAATAATATATAATTTCCTTTAAGAATCCTTTGTCATCTGAAATGGTGATGTAGTTTATGTATTCATTCAGTAATAGAGAGTGCTTATTTTGGCAATTGGAGACAAATATTAGTAACTTTCTAGGTATCTAAGTTGACCAGTGACATTTCTCGTTGGAAATGCACTTTCATCTGTTTCGGTCCAAATATATGTTACAATTTGATAGTAAGTTAAAAGTAGATGTTTCTCTCTCTGAATTCTTATTAGTGTATCCTAGTTCTAGTCGATTACTATCTTGTTTTATCTCCTATTAGTGTATGTTGAGGACTCGTATTTTGTAATCCCAATTCCCTAGATGTATGGCAACCAACTGTATATATATTTTATACATGAATATACTGAGATTTGAGAGTTTCCATCATTATCTAATTCTTGACAATCATAAACACTAATATGGCACCAGAGCACGACAACTCTGGGAAAACCTCCACCTCAGCGATGCCACTTCTTCGTTGCCTCATATCAGCATGTCGTCTCAAATCCGCTCTCTCACGCACATCACTTCATCTCTCTTAAGCTCACAACGAGCAACTTTCTCTTTTTTAGAAAACCCAACTACTACCCTACCTCGAAGGCCAAAATTTTCATGAACTTATTATAGTTGCAAGACCATGCCCGTTTATGCACTATCCGACTGTAAACCATTGATCTTTCATCATCTCTGTTTCTCCTTCTCTTTACCTACATGCCTTCACCGACGCGGACTGAGCTGGCAGCATAGACAACCGTAAGTCCACTTGTGGTTTTGCAGTTTTCTTAGGTGACAATTTAATTTCTTGGACCTCCAAAAAAGAGCGACACAGTGGCTTGTTCCTCGACGGAATCAGAATATAAAGAATTGGTGGATGGCGGCAGCGGAATTGACTTGGATTCAATCTTTTCTATTTGAACTCGGCATTCATCCTCCTAATGCCTGGACTCTTTGGTGTGATAATAGTGGTGCAGCTTATTTATCTCTTAATCTGACTTTTCATGCTCGGACGAAACATGTGGAAATAGATTATCATTTTGTTCGATATAAGATTGCTATAAAGAATCTTCATGTCCGCTTCATTTCCACCATAGATCAACTGGCAGATGTCCTCACTAAGCCTTTAGCTTTGGTAGGTTTCAGTTTCTTCATGACAAACTTAAGGTCAAAGAGGCACCTTCAGTTTGCAAGGAGAGTATTAGTGTATCCTAGTTCTAGTCGATTACATCTAGTGTATCTCCTATTAGGGTATGATTAGAACTCATATTTGTAATCCAATTCCCCTAGATGTATGGCAACCAGCTGCATATATATCTCATGCACGAGTACAATGAGATTTGAGAGTTCCCATCATATCTAATTCCCGACAATCATAAACACTAATAATTCTGAAAGGATATGTTTTTTATTCTTGTTCACGAAGACGAGCTCCTATTTTGTAGTTAATCTTGCTTTGCCAGAGACATGTAACTATCAATGCTACCTTAGTAGCAGTTAAATATGTAGATTGTGGATTATCATATTAAGCAATAGAGCTCGCACTAATTTTGCACGATATCAGGTAAATGTGACTGATAAATTTCTAAGTTCATTCTAATTGAGTTATATGAATATGATCATCAAATTACCTGGGAGAAGGGATCTCTGGCTTACTGCTCTTTATATTGCATCCGATGTTTGGAGTCTGTGAGCTGCTGGTTGGTGCCTCATCTTAGCTTTGCTATAAATAATGTAGGGCCAAGGAGATGGAGATGGATTTTCAAGAATAAGGTGACAAATTACATTCCACAGACGATTGTTTATATTAAGAGCTATTTGAGGCTTTAGGGAATCCATTTTGCGATCCTTCCTTCTCTCAGAAAAGTACTGGTCAACCAAACCTGGTTTTCCTAAAAAGACTTGTCCAAACAAGTAGAAGTAGAACGTTAATTCTACTAAACTTGTTTCCCCACATTCTTTTTTATTTTCCTGCACCTTCAGTTTGAGGGTCAATTCTAGTTTCAGGGAGAACCCAGAGTTGTATCCTTCTCCTCTTCTTTCACCACCCTTTCTCATACCTGTTGTGTAGCCCTACGGGCTGGACTCAGTAGCTTATCATAATTTACCACCATAGTCTTGTTCCGTGGAGGTGATTGCAAAGTACAACATAATGAGGATTATAAGAAAATGAAGGGGAAAAAAGTAAATCGCCATATGATGTCACTCACGTTGGGGTAGAGTGTGATCTTCTGTAGAAACTAAACTAAAAATTTTATGAATGGTGCATTTTTTCAGAGATGAGCAATATTAACTATTGTTGAGGGTTAACCGGTTAAGTATTCCAATTTGTTTTGTCGGATGAGATATTTTTGGAGGTTGAGATTTCACCATGCTTTCATTTTAAGTGCCTTACCTGTTATTTTAAATCTAAAGCTTGCACCGCCCTCTGGTGAGAAGATGTGTTCGTCAGAGGTCGAGATGATCTTCCTATCACTACTATCAACCTAATCAGTTCTTTTTAGTTAGTTTCCTGGTGTCATGGTAACTCTTCTAGATGGGTCCAGCACATTAATCAAGTACGTTTGTAACTCTTGTCCAAAGAAAACGAGTTTGACTTCAGTTTATAGAAAGAATCTTTTTGAACCAGCCACTTCTTTCGTCATGTATGGAGGTAATTGACCCGCTTATTTCTTAGCCATGAGATCATGATTTGCCTAACTTGCTCAAGTTTGGGTTGATAATTGACCCGCTTATTTCTTAGCCCATTTCAGCTCCACTCATTTCAATTCATCAAAGTTTGGGCTAATATCTGACCCAAATTGATTCATAAGAAATCTTGCCAAAATATTTTCAAAAAGATATTTTATTTTATTTAAATATATTATAGTTAGTCATAATAAAGAAAAATATTAATTTTATAAGTTATCAAAAGATTATAAAAGAATAAATAAAGCAATTAAAACTTAGTTGGAGTTTGGTGGATTGGGTTATGACCCGCATTTTAGCCCGTTTCAGCCCAACTCATTTCAACCCAAGTTACTTTTGGACGGGTCAATAACCCGCCCATTTATTAACTCAGCCCATTTTGACCCGCCAAAATTCAGCCCAACCGCCCCATTTGCCACCTATACTAGCATGTGATTAGAGAATACTTTGAACTTATCTATTACAGAAATTGATTTCATCATAGTACTCAAAAACAAGTATAGTAGGCTGATCACGTTATTCTTTCTTGTAATTTAATTTCAAAAGATTCATAATTAGAGTATTCTATTACTTACCATGTTTTGATTTTTGAATTAGAAAAATCTTTTATAAGGTATGAAGTAATCTTAGCATATGATCTCAATGTCTCAGGACCACAGCAAATGCCTGGCAGATGTATGTGGAGCTTTGCATTGTGACCTTGTGATGGAATTCAAATCCAAGAAGACCAAGTGTAATCCTGCAGCAGCAGCACGAAATCGTCATTTATGTGAGGTTACCTTCTGAACTTAAGCCTATATGTCAGTCGGATTAACCTGCCAATTCTACTGGTTTCTTTTTGATCATGTCCGCTGTTTCCCCTTTCCTTGCAGGGTCTTGCGGACAAATGTTTTCCTGCTAATCAGGATCCATCAGCAACTCGTCTTCATGGTACGATTTCTCCAGTGTTAGGATTTGAAGTAATTAATAGCTGCTTCCACTTGTGATGATCTTTGTTGGTTTGATGGCAGAACTATTCTTGCGCCAATTCTGTGATGCTCACACTTGCTCGGGGGGGAGAAAACCGTTTTCTAGAGGAGGAAAGGTATGGTTTGATTACTGAAATGCCTTAATTATGTGCCTTCTGTTAAATCAAAATAACAGTTGTAGGACGGATTAGGGACTTTTGACCTATCATGGGTATAACTTCATATGATACTCTACTGAGATGTAAATCCTGTCCAGCAATTTTTCATGGCACTCGCGTTACTTGTTCAATTGGAGCTTTTCGCTACATCTGTAATCTTTCCACCTTTTATGCACGTGACATGTTATTTGCAGAAGCATACAAATCGGTTCTACTTGGCAGCTTCAGTATTGACGTTGATGCTGCTCCCTCTATTTTACCTTATTGTCTATTTGTACCAAAGGTACTTCCTCCCAACTTTGCATCAGGTAGTCTCCCTCAAAATTTGCAATAAAATAATTATTTCTTCATCTGCAGAGAAATGAAAAGGGGTACTCAAGAACTTAAGCGCATAACAAAAGTTGGAAGAAAAGCAAAACCTTCTTAGCTGTGTACAGTGTTGATACTCTTTTTGGGTGAGGATATTTATCTATCTTGTTTACCTCATGGAAAGGAATGGGAATGCATTGCTACACCACCAGTTTATGAAATGTATTTCATAATGAGCTGAAACATCTGCATCATGAAGGGATGGTAACAGATTAACTGTGTTCATCTTCTTGTCTGCTGTAGGCATTTCTTGGTAACGAATCATCTACTGTTGCTGGATGGTCAGAGTTCTGATGCAGAAAATACATTTCCTCCATCAGCATGGTATGATGCATCTGGGCATTTAACTCTTGTCAGCCTGGATCAGCCGATCTTATTGAAGCAGTAACAGCAACTAAATTCTTACTCTCTGTTGTATCAATTCTCACAGATCCAGAGAACAGTTCTCTTGAGAAGACAATCACGATCTCTTCTCTTTAAGGAATTGTACATTGGGAGAACATGAAATCTTCGTGTTGTATGTTTCTTTGGGTAATCTAAAGTTTTAATTTTTGGGATGTTGACCTTGCATTGTTATGACTGGTAAGTGGTAAGCTTGTGAAGGTGTTAACAAATGGAAAGTGGCAAAAACAACCACAAGGTAGAGGTTATACGCCTCTGTGCCTCATTTGGAACACATGTAATGAAGAAATAAGAGATTAATTCAAAATAATTATAATGATGTAAAACATTAAAAGCATTTGCTGTTTCATTTGTTTTTGGTGCAAGGAGAGAATATCACGTGTATTAATAGTAGGACAAGCTTAATAGACAACTGCTGACTACTTCGATCGAGTTCATATACAAATTTTATCCATATGATGAAATTTTGACTCGTTAAAAAAAAGGATTTTGACTAAACAGTTGGGGTCAGATAACCAAGTTGCATACATTTACTGCTGCCCTCTCCCCACAAGGCCATAATTATATGTTCTATTCAGCAGTACATTTCATAAACCCCTGGCCCCTTGCTCTATTGAGAGTTCCACGCGTTCCCGTGTCTTGATAGATCTTAGACACACCAACGAGCTGATGGCATCCAAGTATTGGCTGTCTCCTTCCTTAAACTGCCAGCGTTGCTAACAGAGCAGTCTCTTCTGAACCATCCAGGCTGAAACTTACGGAGCTAACACATTGAACGCGAGGGATATTAACTCATTAGATAATAAGAAACCATCAGGGTCACTAAGCCTGATATATGCCAACACCTCATTGATCTTGTACCCTTCAGATAACAAAGAGCTGAATTCTTCTGCGGTGATTTCCCTCCTCTGATCATCCAAGCAGACAACATGCCCACTCTCAATATGAGGCTTATAGACCTCACAAAGGGAGAGAATAGTTGAGCTGCCAAAAGCTTTGCCAAATGACTTCAAATCCAACCCTCTAGCAGTTCTCAAAGACAGCATAACAACATCCATTGCTATGTCCTGGGCATCTACTTCACTGTCCGGGAAACAATTCACTAGTCCATTCTCCAAATTTTGCACAAAACCCATGTAATCTTTCAGCTTCCTCGGCCTTGAAAACCTTAGTCCATTGAGATAACTGGCTGACCCCAGTCCAAAAGCATAAAAGGATTTGTTTATCCAGTATGTGTAATTGTGCTTGCATTGATAACCACTTTTGCAGTAGCTACTTATCTCATAGTGCTCATAACCAGCATCTCTTAGCATTTCAGAGGCCATTCTGTAAAAATCAGCAGATTGATTTTCAGAAGGCAGAGGGAATTCCCCAGCTGTATACCTGTGGATACAACAATTTCAGTTCAGAAGTTCAATGTGCAAGTGTATTCACTACAAATGTGCTCTTTTTTCTGCTAACCAAAAAAAATGTAGGATATTCTTATCTATACTTGAACAATCTCACAAGTTCCATCTTTACAGCTGAAATAGCTCTTGCATTAGAAGTCATGGAGAAACTCTCAATAAAGAAGCATGTAATATCAACTTATTGAAAATTAGCGGATAAAAGACACCTCGAATCAATTGGGAAATCTTAGTTTGTCAAGTGAAGGTTGTATTACTTACAAAGATCCAAACTTTGTATCTTGTTCAACCTGTAAATCATAAACTGACACATGTGTAGGATTTGCTTGAATAGTGAGGCTCAAGCTTTGTTCCCACATATGTGGCTTCTGATGAGGAAGTGAAGAAATGAGGTCCACACTCCAATTCTCAACACCACATGACCCAACAATGTCAATAGCCTCGTGAATTTCCTGTACACCGTGCGCTCTCCCACAACTCTTAAGCAACTCCTCCTGGAATGCCTGAACTCCCAGAGACACTCTATTAACACCCAACTTCATCAAATCTTTCAACTTTGCAGCATCAAATGTACCAGGGTCCATTTCTATTGAAATTTCAGCATCAGAACACACCCCAAATTCAGCATCCAATGTGTCCAGGACTAGAGATACCAATTTTGGTGGCACAAGTGAAGGTGTCCCTCCGCCAAAAAAGACGGTCTCAAGAGGTGACTTGTAGTTGGAAGGTATTGATGTAGCTTTAATTTCTCTGCATAGGAAATCAATGTAGTTAACAATTCGCGGGTCGTCATCACCGTGAGGTGAAGATGACCCCAAAGCGACGATGGGGAAGTCGCAGTAGTGACAGCGCTTTCGGCAGAACGGAAGGTGAACGTAAGCTGAGGTTGGGGTATGCTGTTGTAGCAACATACTCTCCAGTGAGGCATTGTGTCGAACAGGTAGTGGGGTTTTTGTTATTGCAGTGATAATTGTGTTTGAGTAGTTTCGGGGTTTGGCCGCCTTAGAGGGAAAGGCCGTGAATATGGGAGTGAACGCTGATCTCAGCATGTTTGGGAAGGCCACGCCGACGTATAAGGTGTCAAGCTTTGTACAGAAATTAATTCTAAAAGTATTTCAAAGTTCAAACTAGTGGAGTTGGATATGTGCATAATTTTCCTCTTTTATATTTGATTGAATGCCCAACTGAAATAGTCAAATCTTTCTATAACCTTTCTATAACAGTGTAATTTGTCAACATATTTGAATTATTATGGCAAAAAATATATGTATAATTAGATTTTGTGATCCGATTTTTCTCGGACTTTCTTATATATGTGTGTGTATGTACACTATTAGAATACAGAATACACGTAAGATAGAAATACTGCCTAACATCCTTTGTCAAAAAATAATTATAGATCAAAATTATTTCTCATACATATATATTAAATCTTCTAACCTCGCTATTATATATTATTATTAAAAAATATTTATCATAAAAACATTTGATTATGTCATATAAAAAAAGAATAAGAGTTTGGTGCAGACCCAATATCATTTTCGCATTATTATACTTCAAAATAACTTTCATTTTATCAGTGAGAAATTGATTTTTATTTTGTAATTTTAATTTGTTTGTTTAGTTTTTTTAATTCTTATTTAAAAAAAAAAATTGGAAAGAAAATAAGCCGCAAAATGAAAAATGAATAAATTTAAGAGTTGATTTTTCTTCGGGATCAGATAAGCCTTTATACAATTGCTAAAGAATATTTACAATATTGGTCGCCGAAACAAATGATACATTAGTTTGTCAATTAGCATTTTTAGTTGCTCGAATATTGGTGAATTTTAATTTTAATTCTTGTAATTTTTAATTAAGTACATTTAGTCTAATTAATTAATGATAGTGCAATTCTTTTGATCCTCTTAATTGCGAATCTTCACAAATTAAATGAAACATTAAGGATAAAATCATTCAATTTATTGGATTTAAGCTAAATTAAATTTTTTAATAAATAACTAATTAAGTTTTTGTTGAAATCTTTAAATTTAAAATTTATAAATGCTCATATAATTTGATTAAACATTATTTTCTTCTAAACTCACACATAGCACTTATCGTTTTTGGTTAGCAACATTTTGATTTCAAATATTATTTCTTGGCATGAACTTTGTGACTAATTGAACCCCAAAATGGCTATAACAAAAAAGAAAAAATTATTTCATGAGTAAGATTTGTAAGAAGAAGGTGGGTGGTAGTTGATGTAAACAAAGAGGAACTAAATTAAATATTCATTCATCATTCGTTTCATAATGTTTTTGTTTCTTTATTTAGCGTGGAATGACAGATGAAATAAATCTTTTACTATTTGAATAAAATAAAATAATTTTAATTTTTTTATATATATATAAAAATAAATTTTTAATTAAAAACATAAAAATAAAAATAATTTATAAACAATTAGAAAATCACGGCGGAATATTAGGTAAAGTAATATTTTGGCGCGAATAAAATCATCACTATCATAGAGTGATCCGCTATCCCGCAGGGCACAAAAAAATAAAAAAATACCGTTCCCGCTACAATTTTGCTCAATCTCTGTATTTGGCGGCTAAAAAGTACCTTCTGTTTTCGCGCGTCTACTGTAAGATTCCTCTGAAAAGCCATGAATTCCAAAGAGCTGACGCTGGTCTCAGCTGCCGCAGTGATTGGTGCCTTAGCCTCTGCTATGACCATTCGTTGTTCTTCAATCCGAAAAGGTGTCTGTTACTAACTCCAGATTCGGGAATTAACGGGTTCCATCGAAGGAAGACGTCTTCTCGGAACCCATTTGATCCTTCAAAACGACAAGGGTTTGTCGATTTTTATTTGCTTCAGTTCGGAAGTATGCATTTTATTTAAAAAAAGAGGTAAATGGAAATGGTTTTGTGGGCGTAGGTATTTGTCGTGGGATGATTATTTTATGGCGATTGCATTTCTATCTGCTGAAAGGTCCAAGGATCCGAACAGGCAGGTACTAGTCTAATTTATGAACCGAATATTAAGCCTTTGTTTTAATACAAAGTTATTTGGACTGGATGACGGTTTATACGCCAAATGCTTGCTGAAAGTTGTATTCTTGACGCTGAGCTGTTGCCAAAGGTAAATATATACTTCACTGTCTACTGTGAATTAACAGATCCCTCATTATTAAGAGTCCTTCCTAAATTTAATAAAAGTAAAGAATGTACTATTTTCTTACACAGTCGAACGTACGAGTAGTCTTCAGATGCTACACAAAAATGAAGTCTCCGAATCTGGAAGAAAAGCTACTGATTAGTATTTTTTATTTATTCCGCCTTTAAGGTGAAACCAAAGCAGTTATGAGTGTTGGTTGCCCCTTTTGACCTCACGATAAAAAGGGGTAATCTAATAATGAGCGATGATCCGGTTTTTTCTTTCCAACTGAATGAAGTTGCTTAGGCAGTCGCATGTTAAGCTGTACTTGTCGAAATGGCTCTTGTTCACGGTGCTCTAGTTAAATGCTCTGAATTCTTTTATATGTTATTTTTACTGCTCTAATGCTACTTTGAAGTTGACTTTCTTGGATTCAGGTCATTGAAGCTCCCTGGGACTAACCCTTTCTGGATGCTTGGCAGGCTGGAGCATGTTTGGTGAGCCGTACCATATGTGATATCTAGGTAAGATGTATTTGAAAGAATCAGTTATCTGTCTACTGATAGCTGGAAAATGCTTCATATCATTAATTTTTATTGTGAAAATTAATATTTGATCAGGAATAACTGCATAAATCATCTGATGGTCTTGTTGGAGTAGCTCAAAGATAGATGAAATACTTGATGCACTTAGGTGAATCAAGGATGCATGTTTCACATTCAGTTAGGACCCTCAACATTTGGTTACATTCACTTAAGATAAGTGAATTAAGGATACGTGTTCACATTCACTTAGTACCTCAATATTTGGTTAGATTCACTTAAGATACTCTTATTAATCATTTCTTGATTTGAGAACTCTGATGGTCCTATACACCTTGCCATTCTATTGATTGAGTCATATGATTTTCATATTTGTTTAAATGGACAGAGAAGATGAAGATGGTTACTTGAAATAATAGAGAGGTTAAAAAGTTGCATTCACTCACTTATGAAGTGCTTTCTTAGAAACTGCAAACATTCAAGACGTTAGCCCTCAGTTGCCCCTCTTAAGTTGCTTTAGTCTTTGCACATTAGTTATTATTATTTAATGTATGCTCTATCTCTATTATATCATTTGACGTGGAATAGATATATTTACTTGCAACACTTGGGAGTATATTGGTGAATTTCATACTTGAGATGCATTCAGGATTTTTGATGTTGAAGTCCACCTTTGACTCTGATTTGTTGTTTTTTCATATGGTATTTATTATTTGATTTGTGTTTCCGTATTACATGAATGTTTGATTAGGCTAATTGCATGACTTCTCGAATACACACATTTGGGCAAATATATTTACTGCCAATAGGTTATTAGGTTCCATCTAATTGATGCTCTACTTTTAGCCAGGCATTGGATACAATGGGTTCCCACGTGGCTGTTCGGATGACAAGCTTCCCTGGGCAAAGGTTGTTAGTGTTCAAAATGCATATATCTTTATTACTGTCACTGTTATTCTAACTAATTCCTAACATTTCAGAAATTCTAAAAATGGGAATCCATTGGAGACAAAATATCCGTGGCAATAAGCTTTTCTGAGACAATTTTTATATGCAATTTATGTCCATAGACTACATAATGTTGTTTTATAAGTTTGTAATTAATATACTGGGATACTAGTCATACTATCTTAATTCAAGAAACAATAATAATCATAGTATTGTCTTAATTCAAGAAACAAGTTTTGTTCAGTCTACATTCGACGACTTACCTCATTTCAAGCTTAATAATTCTCTTGCAGTTATGTTTGTCATGCTGAAGTTAATGCCATCCTGAATACAAACCATGCATCTGCTGCAGGGACAGGTTAGCTTGGGTCTTGACTCAGCAATATCGACCTGATGTCCTGTCACTCCTACTGCAAATCCCCCTTTTCTTCGCTCTCTAGACAGCCTCTTTTCTTATCAAGTCTATTGGAAATTATTTTATCTGGCTTGCATTTGCCCAGTGTTATCTCACAAAATACATCTTACCCCTATTATGCAGAGGCTCTACGTGACAATGTTTCCTTGCAATGAATGCGCAAAGATTATAATTCAAGTAAGTCTGATCCTATATGACCTCTACATATCTATAGTATCACAGCAATATTTTCACTGCGTTGATAATATGGGAGATTGCTTCCGTTTGGGAGCTTAAGGTTTTTTTGGATGTTCATTTTATAAATTTCCAGTAAGACATGCTCTAGCAGAAATTATGTGAAGACAACAAATTGTTAGATTCCCATCAATGGAAAGCTATTGAACAGTTCGCAAAGAATTTACATCTCAGTTTTAAAGGAAAACTTGTTTCAGGATTTGCTGCTTATAATCCCTTACAAATCGAGATAATACAGATATTAGTATACATTTGTTCCTTTATCAAGATATAAAGTTTAATGCACTGGGAACTAGGTTTGTGATCAGCTTTGCATCTCTGCATCTCCCACTGTCCCTTTTTGGTTTTCCATTAATTTATACTTCATAATATCTGTATTTGCAGTCTGGTGTTTCAGAGGTTATTTATTTTGTGGAGAAGAGATTGGACGGTTCTTGACGCGTATTAAGTGTTGCTTCCCACAAACTTCTGTCATTGGCTGGCATAAAAGTGCATTTGTAGGTCAACTTTTCTCCAAGAAATGTTACCTTCCTTGCCAGAGTTATCATCTTACCCATGGGGAAAAAAAGATTTCCTCCTCTGTACCTTTTTAATCCGTGGTGAAAAAGGGAGCAACATATATCAGTTATATTGATTTGTGAACTTTAAATCCTGATTGTAGGTAAGGAGGCATCAACCACAGATGAAAGAGATCTCAATCAAGTTTGAAGAACTATAGAAAACTCCTCGATGATGTGCTCTTCTCTATGCTTTAATGTGTCTTGTGCATCTCTCTTGGGTAAAAGATGGAAGATGAATGCATCTTAGTCAATGCTGTTAAGGGGGTTGAGGACTCTCAACTTTCTACGTAGGATGTTCCAACTCTTGAGATGTGTACCAATGTTTGTAACTGCTCATTTTAAAACTTGAAGCTGTAATCTCTTCTATTCCCAAAAACATCTTCACTTGTTACTGTAAAGATGAGTTAACTTCCCATAAAACAACTTAAACAGGTATTTTAGTAAGTGATTTTACGTAGAGAATTAGCCTGCATTTAGTAAAACTTGGAATCCGTAGGCACTATTCAGTATATTTCAATTACAAAAGATGGATAAAAGAAAGAATACTGAAACAGCGTTAGGATGTATTCATTAATTTAACACCTTTGGGGATTCAAAAACAAGATGGGGACAATATTTGATTTAGTAATAGGACAATAACCTAATTCTGTCAGCAAATCCCAAATCCTACTGTTTGATTAACCTAACTGTCTATTCATTCAGACGAGGAATTAGCATTTAAGAGCATTAAAAAAGCCTCCAATCATGTATCAAGCTCGCACCAGCAAGCTTAATTTTCTGAGACAAGGAAGTTTTACATGAGTATCATAACTTGGAGCAAGTTTTCCTTTTCTCTTCAGCAAGAGTTCCTCTATTGGTATTTCAGTAATTTAATCAGCGTTAAGGGCCTCAAGTTGCCTTCTGAGCTCTTCAAGGTCATCCAGACCAACGACTCTGTATTAGGTGTTTCAGGTATTCATCAGCTACTGGCAGCTCATGAACGATACCTTCAGGAAGGACACCTACAAGAAAAATAGACAGTACATTCAGGTTAAAGTATAGATATTAAGAATGATATTTTCAGATGATTTCAACCTTTAGTTCTTTCTCTCCCTTTAAATTGTAACCTAAAAATACGTCCATCACATAAAGTACAGTTGCAGGGAAGCAACTGTCGCTGTGATGTCTAATATTTCCTTTTTCTAGTCGTCTTAACACAATTCCATGCAACTATCGGTCTATTGTCTAATTATTTGTTACAATGCCACAAGTGAATTCACCTAGAAGTCATTCTATATTGTGTAAAGAATTGTTCCAAGTTATACTGGTCAGTAAAAGATAGACATATACAAACAGTGACCTTTGACTCTACCTATATAAACTAGAAATCTATCCAAAAGCTAAACACAAGAAAGAGAGCTTTTCCTGCATGATTCGGGCATCATCATAGAACAAGGAATTATATGCAATTTTTGGAATGTCTAATACACAATAGATAGGTACTCCAATTCCCCAGTAGATGATGCAGAATTTGGTGGCACACATTATGAAATAGTGAACTCACATCAAAAGTTTGAAGGACATCTTTTCAGCAAAGCTTTATTAATTGGCAAGTACAGCCCAAAGCTACAAATTGCCTAGAGGGTATGTGTTCTGCTTTCTATGCATCTTATTATACTAGTGCATGATGCTTGCAGTTTAAGGCAGTTCGCATGCCTATCCTAATCAATAGCTGAACAAACTGTATTTTCCTTTGCCCTATTTACCTTCCAACTTCCATTCTCATGACTTGGTTCTTTTACCTGAACTCTTAAACTTCGTGTATTCTCATTCTTTAGCTCAAGGCTTCTCAGTCTTGTGACTGCCACGCCCGCACTGTTCATGATATCACAAAGTAAAGGTTAGTCACAACATCTTGGACTAAAGAAACTTTTGTACTGAGCAATATGGGCTTCATTTTTGAGTTATGAACTATGATCCATACAAGAATTTTAAGTTAGCAGATTAACTTTTTTCTTTTTGAGAAATTGCTAGCGGATAACTTGAGGCTACAAAAGCAAATTGTGTTTATCAGAGTTGATGAGTACCTGAATTTTCGTAGTCAGAACCATCCAGCTCATCACAACAACACTGGAAGATCATAAGGCAACAACAAAATCAATTAATTATACAACAGCAAGATCAATAACAGTTATTAGACATCATACTTAAACTAGAAACTCAAGAAAGCTGTTAATGTGTTTTCAATAACAGTTATTAGACATCATACTTAAACTAGAAACTCAAGAAAGCTGTTAATGTGTTTTCAATAACAGTTATTAGACATCATACTTATATGAGGCATGAGAGAAAGTAGTTGTCTCTAAGCTACCTCTTTCTTTTTTTTTAATTTTAATTTGGATAAGATTTGAAGCTTTCACTTTTTATATTCCATTCATTATCTGCATGAACAGGGTTTTCTGTTGCTGATAATGCTTCCATGCCTTGCTTTCTAGCAGCAGCATCCTCGGTAGGCTTTGCAAGAATGTATTCCTTCTGCAAAGTAGAGGTCATCATGCAAATATCAGAACTCAATTGAATATCAAATAAAGATTCCTCCTCACTTGTAGGACCATGGCCACTATACCTGTCGCCCAAACAAGCAGCTGAACATTGTGGATTTGGCTTCATCTCCATTGTTGGAAAATAATCTTTGAGGGCATTGTACCCCTACAACAAGCAACAAGAAAGAAACTATAAGGATCAAAACTGTTGAGATACACTTAATTTCCTCTCTTCACCTTGTCTTCCTTTTATAGGAGGCAAGTCTACCTCTGCTTGATCAGTTATTTGTTAAGGATGAATAGAGGACAAGAGGGAGGATTGGCTTGAAGGAATCAATAACATTTCACTTCTGAAAAAGTCACGAGGGAGGAGGGGGAGAGAGAAAAAGAAATTGCAAGCTTTACCAGATATCGTGACACCTGGCCAAACTTCAACAAGTATTTCAATGTGTTTTGAACTAAAAGTCCAGCAACAACTCCCTATCAAAGACAGTTCGAATGTTAATTTACCAAATCAAATAACAAATTTGTAATACAGTCAATCAAAACATAACAAGTTAATATTATTCTTCAAAAGCAAGTGGGAGCATAAACATGAGAAAAATCGCCATATTAGCAGCAAATGGGGCTATAAAGAGAGAGAGAACAATTTTAAAGATGAGAAGAACCAACATCAAACCACAACTTCAGTGTCTCTTTTTATAATTGCCTATCATTTAAAAGTTTTTCACTTGGTGATCTTCTGGCAGAGAACTTAGAACTTGCCATGCATAAAATTAATAAAGAGAGGGAACAGACAAATAATTGTGGAATTAAGGTTTTTCATACCATTGTAGTAGGTAGAGATGCAGCACAAACCCCTTCACGCTTTAGGGTCCGTTCATCAATTCCAGATGCTACAACCTAAAAGCACAAGTATATTCCATTACAGCGAATTATTTAGTTTACTTGAAAGAAATCTTGGTTTGGAGTTCATATTTGGAAGAACAAAGTAGTTTCACATCATTTTTAGTTATAAGATAACCTTTAACTTTTCTCAAACTTAAGCTTATTATTGTTATAGAGGACTGTTACAGAAATCAAGAGTCTCAATTCAAGTAAGATTGGTGATACTTGATTGAAGCCATTAGGAAAAATATCAATGAGTAAACATACCAGAGGAGGCACACATGCAAAGCAGGCAGTTTCGCCAGGAATCAGCAATTGTATGTGACCTGACACAGCATCTTCAGATACACCTACCAGATTCCGTTCATGTCTAGTTTAATTTAGAGTTTCCTGATGCACATGAAAGAAAAAAAGAAAAAAAGAAACATGAAATTCAGCCACTTACCAGATTCCATCCATGTCTGGTTTAATTCATTGCAGGCCTGCATTACGATAAATTACTTAGCAGGTAAAATTTACCAAACAAACAAATAACCTAAAACCTAATATCAAGTAAGCTTGTTTTTATACAGATTAAAGAAGTACTTGCAAAAAGAACAAGTTTGGAGATACTTTCAAACAGGAGGAATTAGAGGACATGAAAACACACACTTGCCATAAATTAAAATTTTAGGTAGCAGATATTTGCTCACCTGATTTACAACCATCCTTGCTTCATAATTATCTACACACCAAGACGAGGTCAACCCCACTACCACTCATAGTTGGCTGGAATGATTTATTTGTAAGACTTGACATAAATGTGTCAAAACCTTGCACTGTTGTGATATTCAACGTGTAGCTCTACAAAGACAACACAGAATGAGAATAAGAGGAAGATGGAGAAAACCATAAGAAATTAAAAGATGCAGGAAAAAAGGCATATTATTGAGTAAAAAGTGTAAAAACAACATTAGCAAAGAAATGTCACAAGCAACACACACTACCATAATAATTTAAGGTTCAAATCGGACAAACTTTCAACAAACCT
Organism: Datura stramonium; assembly: GCA_018107945.1. Lineage (NCBI taxonomy): Eukaryota > Viridiplantae > Streptophyta > Magnoliopsida > Solanales > Solanaceae > Datura > Datura stramonium. Next base: position 281,376 of record JACEIK010000152.1, on the reverse strand, counting down.
ATGGGATGGGCATACACATTCATGCAGTATGTAAAAGTAGAAATTAATGCTGTCTTCACTGGACATGGTCCAGAGAAGCAGAGAGAAAGAGATGGGACTTGAAGTATGAATTGTTAGTTTCTTTTCTATGCTTCAAGTACAGATGCAGGATATGGTTATATTCTAATCCATAAATGATCTGGACCAATTTTCTAGCACAGTTCATTGAAGAAAAAACTATATACATCCAGGCTCCAGGGACCAGTTAAGAAACTTGAAGAAGTCAATACCACACTCACGACCCAAACACTGTGAAGTCCTGCTACTCACAACCTATCTATAAAGTGAGCGGACCAACAAGAGGCATTATTGTCAATCGAAATGAAACAGAATTGATACTTAAGCTAATAAATAAATAGGAAGAAGGATACTGAAAGAGAAGGTTTTCTTTGTTGAATACGAGACAAAATTCTAAACGTCCAGTTTCTCAGGACCTCATCTCCAATTAAAGAAAAACTAGTTCAAGATAAGGTAAAGCATTTAAGAGTAATTAACAGTTGATTTTACAAGGACAAGGCATTTATATTCAATCATATCTTCAGGAATGAAGTGAAAGAAGAAAATTGCTATAATTGTTTATGTCCTGATCTTGGTGGAAAAGCACCCCAAACAAACTTTCCTTTAAAACAAAGCCCTAAGTAGCAAACTGCAAAATCCTACCTCAAGCATAACATCAGGATTGATCTCTGAGAGTTTGTATTGCAGCATCTGCCCTGTCATACCAACCTAGAAGTGACATTAGAATTGCATGGTTAAATGCCAAAGTGGTAGTTCTTTATAGCTTAAACAAAGGATACCAACTTATCATGTTAGGAAAACATAAAAATCTTTGGCTCAGCAAAACAAACTATCAATATAGAAATGTGATCACCACTAGCTACTAAATATGTACACAAGGAGAAATGGAAATAAGAATGCTTAGAAACACCTGCTCTGGGCGAAAAAATATCATCTGTATTAGCTAACTCACTTTTGTCATAATCATACAACAAAAGACGACCTATGCCACACCTTGTCAGCATCTCAGCAGCAACACTGCCAACACCACCTATGCCCTGTCATGAAGAATTTGCGAAGTCATGAGCAAAATATCAAGGACTAGCAGAGGCATTCTGCACTTAGCTAAAGTAAAATATAGAAGACTCAAATACATGTTTAAAAGAGAGTATATCTAAATAATTATTCTGATAGCTTGATGGACATATTAAAGATTTTGCTGTTCCTAGGCTTCCAATCAGGCCCTATTCTTTAGGCACCAATATATGGCCCGGTAAAATAAATCCTACAGATACCTTTAGAAAGTCCAGGAGCTTAATACTCAGATTGGTGCAGTCACTATAGCAGATGTATGATGGAAATAATGGACGGTTTCTTTTTGTTGATAAGTCAAAATAAAAGACAATATTTCAAGTGTGAAGCACAAAAATCAAGACATTATTTTATATACATCAGACCTTGACAAGAAATAATAAATAATACGGACCAAGTTCATAGCACAATGGAAGTCACGACATGTAAAATAAAATTGGAGAGTAAATATTCAGTTCTATAACATTACAAATACAGAATTTGAACATAAGGAGTGTTTGATAAAGTACATACATCCAGGGTAACTGAGAACTCTCGTATTCTTTCATAATTTTTCACAATACCCATCCTCTGGAGCGCCATAAGCCTGCTATAGGGATTGCTATCAACAACTTCAGCACTCATGTCCTGCCACCACCACAAATCATGTAATTATTTGACTAAAGCTCTTGGTTAATTCCCAATGCCAATATGGCATGAAGGACTATATACACTAACCTGACTTTAACCAAGTAGTAGTTCCTGACTTCAAGAGTGGCGATGTTTTCAGCATGCAAATGCATCTAGAAATACAACCAAAGAGAAGAAAATATCAAAATCTCATGACCGGATACAGAAAAATGATTAGTTAATGGCATTTCTTGAGAAGATATGGTGATTCTTTAACAAATACTGTAGTAAATTTAAAAGAATCATTGACAGTGCTTCTCCCTCCTTTTTTCTTTTAAGGTTACATGTAGGTTTAGACATATAGTAAGATGAAGTAGGATGTGAAAGACTAAAATCCTCACCCAATTATGTTTCTACTCTAAGTAACCATGTTAAATTTTTGAGGGTTATCAAATGGCAAATATATGCATTTCATTAATCATATGAAATAAACATGAACTCCTCCTATATAAAATAAGACATAAACCAAAGCCCATTTAGCATAAAAAAGATATTATGAAGGATATGAATTTGAATACATTTATAAAAGTCTTGAAATAAATTGAGGTTCTGGATTCTGGAGGATGAAACTGTGATGCTTACAAACAAGAACAATAACTATGCCTCAATTCCCGAATGTTTCGGTCAGCTAGATGAATCCTCACTGACCATACCTCCATTTGCATTCATCTAGGCCGACAAAAAAGTACTAGAAGTCCTTTTTTCCCTATGAAACTGCAATGCTTAATGCAGATAATTTATGACAACGAAACACTGCTTGAGAACACTCCGACTGCACGTAAGTCGCATAAACTGCACATTCAATGCATCAAGAGACGGACTGATTGGAGAAGCCGGCTGACTCAGGGCAAATAATATGGTACCTAAATTCCTGAACATAATCAGTGCATTCAATCAATTGGCCCCATAATGAATTCTTCTACTTTACTATAGTAGATCCAGTTAAATTGGACCTAACATTGGCGTTTAAGGATTGGGAGATTGAAGAATTCACAACACCATGGAACTGAGGCAATGCCGGTCAGACAAAATACATGATTCTAACTGGGATCAAAGACGCAAATTTCATGTATGAGAGAATTTTTTTAAAAAAAAAGTTTCCGTCTTCTGAGAAAAGAATGAACTTAGAGATGTGAAATACCTTGTCAATTTGAGCAAGATGAGAAGGATCTGAGATGATTTCTTTAAGAGATTTAGATCATTCAGCAATTCTTTTGAGTTCACCTCTCATGATTTTCACCATTTGATTACCTCTCTGTTATGAATGTTGCTTTGTTTGCTGGGTTTTAAAGCAATCTGTGAATATTATTGTAATCTTATCAAATTTCAGTAGTAACTTCAATAGCTTTTGTCAGTCCTTTTGAGGTTTTGGAGTCGCCGTCATAAATCCCAATTCCATCAAATCGAATTTTCTTTTTTTCTTAAAGAAAAGAAGAAATTACACATTCCTCCCTATGTATTTTGACTTGAACACACAAACTTCAACTGTAGTTTCAAATATTACATACAATGCTCTTCATGTTATTTTATATTGAAAAAACTATATTGTAAGTCGAAATTCCTCTCGTATGTTTTATTTTCTATAACAACACAACTTTATTTTATGCAGTTACATTTTGGGTCATTTAGATTCGAGAATAGAATGAAACCAAATGGGAAATGATGTTATAAATAATATAGGAAAGAAACAAAAAAGAGATATAAAAGAAAATTATAGAGATTTTTGTTATTAATAATGTAATATAATTGAGGTAAGAAAAACTGCATAGGAAACACAAAACTTGTTCTTAATAAAAGGAATGTAAGTTTCAAAAAAGACAAATATCATATATAATTTTTTACTATACGAACCATTTGCTAAAACTTTATATGATCACAAAAGAATTTTCACTTATTGCATCATGATACATGCAACTCACTAGTTCTTGATTTAATTATGCAATTTTAGCCGAATACACACAGTTATTCAAATTTGTCAGATATTTACTTAGACACTTGTGATATATTGAGGCAGTATAACAATCCAGAAAGCTTCAATTCCGAGATTAGTTATCCCGATTCCGGGATAACTTGTTTCCAACCAAACGACCACCGAAACATTATGCCACTCTGCCTTTCAAAAGCATCTACAAATTTGTCCCAAAGACTGCTGAAGTGAGTTGTATCTTTTAAGTTTTGGGATAAAAATATTAAGTAATAAAATTATTTGGAAAGTTTTCTCCAATTGGATAGAAGTTCAAAAGATGATTTACAAATTATAGGAAATACAGATTCCTTTACTTTCCTCATCTAAGAGCAAAACATTTGCAAAGGGCATATTTTCAGCTGAACTGAATTTGTAGATGCATACAAGCACTCCTTTATAATTAGTAGGGAAAGAAGCAACCTTGCAGTTGCAGGTCAGTAATGCTAAGCATGAAACAAGAACCTAACAGGATTAGAACAGCAGGATGCATAGATAACTGAATTCAATTTTGTGAAACTGAAAACTATCATAAACACGGAAAGAGGACAAGGAAGAAAACTAAAGGATCAGGGAGCCATCTTAAGGTTGGGCAGCCTCCAAGAGTTTCTCATATACTTGTCTAGCTGTCAAATCCTCCACCTGATGCAGTGAAAAAATATCAGTGAGTTTTGACTTAGAAATAACTATTAATATGCAGTGTTTAACATGGATACTTCTCTATAGCCAAAATGTATCTTGTGTCATAATGGGAGGATTTAATAATATTTTAAGCGTTTTCAAAGTGCAAAAATTGTGAATGAAAAGCTTTTCATTGATGAAATAGGTAGAAGTCCTTTGCCAGAAAGGACACACCACTAAGCAATTTCCTTTAATTTTTTTATTAATGTCTATGGGCTTTGATGTTTCAATTTGTCCCCTCAAAATTGAAAATTTGATTGATGTAAGGCCAAGTTGATGCAACAGGTAGCTGCAGGTATACTCCTCTGCACGTGCCTACAGCTTCTTGTCATGCAGCTTACCAGGAATTATTCAAAGATAATACAATCTGACACAGTGGTTTCTTGGCAAAGCTTATAGGAATAGAGAGCACTTTCTCAGACTTGAAACAGGTAATTCTTTTTTATACATAATCACTAGATTTTATTTATGACAACTAGCCTAGGTCATACTTCCAGCTGTGGAGTGTCCAACCAAAATATAGATGAATACTTTCTCGGGTATCTAGCATCACTGAATTTTGATCCTACAAATATTCTTCTGTGGAGCTTCTATTGAATTTGATATTCAGGTCACTGTTAAGCACCAAGCCTCAGAACTTAAACTCTATAGCCATAATGAGCATGCAGAAGATAGAAGGAGACTTATGGCTGAAATGCCAAGATCTATACAGGTTAGAATTATGGCTTTATTTCTCAAGGAACTAGAGAATATATAAAGTTTTTTTCAAATGGTGCAAATTGTTGATGTCGAAATTAGCACTAGAGAATATCTACAGTCCGATCCAGCGAAAGAGGAAATTGACCAAAAGTTTAATAGAGAAAATAGTAGAAGTGTATACAAACACACTGCTAAAATTAGAAGTGACAATTTGACTTTACAAGAAGCTTTGATTTGCCTATTCCATCCTCGGAGAGTCATCTGAGATAGTTTGGCACCTGTACCTGCGTCAACAGAAAATCCTAGTGGTTCAGCAAATCAACCAGCAAAATGTCTAAATTATGCGCTACTGATAGTTTTGCCAAGAGGCAAAAGCAAAAATGTTCAGCATACTGCCCATAAATTCCAGTTCATTGTTATTTCCACGAGCTGCAGGTTACTGTGACCAACATCATCTGCATTTACTCCTACAACAATATAATGTAAGATAAGTTTCCGAAGATATTGAAGTCATTCTAAGTAAGTTGATTGCGTAAGCCTTTAAAGATAAGCCAGAAAACCCAGTCATGAGCTCTAGTGTCCCTTCTCAATCTAAGCATAACATATAATAGAAATATTATGGTATAAAGATATATTATTGTTATTATTCTATGTCTGTTCATGGCTTATAATAAGAGCCATTTTATTATTATATAACCATTTTTCTTTCCATCAAAATGACTATTTTACAATAAAGTTGAACCTAAATAAAATGTTTGGCCCCACCACTGGAGAGGCAGATCCATATGAAAGTTCTGAGTTTGGACAACCAGGACATCAACATTGAAGCCAAAATAGATAATTTAACAGAACAACCATAGAATTCAACTTTTATAACTAGCAGAAGAGTAAGAATCGTTATTAAATGTACTTAATCATCTGCAAAATAGTTTGAAGACAAATTATTTCCCAACTCTAAAGGAATTGAAGAAATGAGAGTGTATAACTTCCAAAATCACTGAAAGATTATTTACTTGTACTGCGGACTGCTGGAGTTACGGTCCTCGACTTCTATTGCCACTTGCACAAGGCCACCTTCTAACTGTGAGATGCAGGGTGGTACAGGAGCATCCTACATACAACAAGAAAATATTAAGTCCTAAAGGTATTAAGTTGACACGTAAGACACAAAAAGAAGGAGCATTCTAGAATAAAACATAAAATTTTACATGATCCTACAAACAAAGCAAGGGACATAAAATACAGAAAAATTACACACGCTAATGCAGAAAAGATGTTTCAGAAACCAGACAACAATCAATTTTATGGTTTGCTGCAAATACAGAGAATACATAGGCATAACTATGTAATGCAGCTAGAAAATGAATAACAGCAAAACCAGAAAGATATAATACCTGTGGATTTGTCTCAGTCAGTAATAGTACTAAGTGCCCCATCAACTACATATATGAAGGAGGCACTCTCCAGATCTTCTTCTGCCCGATAGCAGACAAACAGGCCACAACCCTTACAGGACATCCGAAACTGCTTCTCCAGTTTCCCTTCACCACTTGAAAGCAAAAGCAGAAGGTTTCAAAAGAATGTCAGGTATTAAACTATTACTCATATCAGTCATCAAGTAACAAAGTTCTTTTCCAGTGAAGCAAGAGACATAAGCTAAATATCTCTAAGTTAATAATGGATAGACACCGCATAAATGCGCAGCTGCATAAGGCCAACCGACAAGGTACATTCGAAAGACAGAAAGTAATTTAGTCTAGGTTAAGTTCAGTTTTTCTCACTGACATTTGACTGTATTTTATTCATCATTTTTGTGGTTCCTTGAGAATAATAATATTCTGGTCTGCACATTCTCCACATCCATTCTATTTATGTATTCCAGTAACTCAGATAGACCTATTTACAACACTTCCAATGATGTCATTCCACACTAGGTCAAATTCATTACTGCTGGATTATATCAGCTTCTTTTTAACGCTTAGCTTCTAACAGCACTACCCTTTCAAACAGAGCAGGGTATTCCATTTTAAACTGAAAAAACCTTGTAATCTTGACACGTAAATTTCCTACATCTCTTCTACAGCTGATTGCATATACTGGTAAAGGAAGTAACATCCAAAGACTAAAGTTTACAGGAGCAGAAAGATTACCGCTTAGAAGAACTTTCCCCATCAGATCTACACTCAATCTTGCGAGATACTTTTTCTTATCCAATACATATGCTTTGTCTGCTTTCTTTTGGCATTTTCTGCAATTGATTATCTACAACCATACTTTAGCAAGGAGAATGCCCTGTAATTGGCTGTAATGCCACAATATAATAAAAATAACAAAAACTCCTCTCTCATTCTTCGGATAATTGTATGGAAATCTTTCTCCATTATGCCAAGAACAAGAAAGGGTTATGCAGCACCTAATCACATCTAATCCGTGCAAACACAGCAAAAGACTACAATTCATTAGACGTCCAAAACATTGGAAAGTAGAAATTCTCAAAGTTCAATGTAGCATGTATCACATTTCATCATAGAACCAAAGAGGCAACCAAATAAACTAATACTATAGCCATAACGACTCAATAGTTCTGAAGAACTTGTCCATAGGAGATTACTGCCAGGCCATAGTTGACTCTATATAACTCTACAGCTTAAGATTAATTCAACCAGTTCCTTCACTGTCATTAGCATAAAACTAACATCACACCTGAATTATATCAATCTAAAAAAGAAGCTCAAAACAAAGTTTTTACTAGATTTTTCAAATACTTTAAATATGTAAAAAATTGTGATGTAGATAGTACTCTAACTTCAAAATACAAAGACTTTAAGAAATCAGTACCCGAATTGGCGCTCATTCTTTCAGAGACAGTAAGAGTAAATTGGTTGATAGAATAGAGAGATAGAGGGGAAGTGCGAACTGGAGATGAGGACGTGAGAACTGCAGTGCTTGCAGTAGTAGACGAAGAGATCGGAGTTGGGACCGTCGGGAACTGCGTCCTCGCTCGAGTATGTGTGCGTTGTCCTCTTTCGGCATCTTTCCAAAACCTTGCAAGTACCACCCAGCCGGAGAGGATGAAATATTCTCTCTCTCTCTCGTTTTTCTTTTCGTCCTTGTATATTCTAAATAAATTTACTTTCGCCTTACTCCTTTTCCTATTTGGACAGTTCGCCTCCAACTTCACCGTAAAAATTCAAATAGGACACCATAATATATATTTCTTTCGAAAAGAAAAATGATGATCTCAATTTCGGATTAAAAGTCAATATAGTCAAATCTCGTTATAACAAATATTCGTTATAATAATATTTTATTATAATAATTTAATTTTTTTTTAAATAGTTTTTCTACGTTAATATTTTTACTTTTCTATAATAACATTCTACTATAAAAATAACAACGCTTAGTATAGCGGTACATTCTTTTGGAAATTACCCTTCTCAGAATAACTATACTAAATATCATGCAACGATATTTTATAAAAAATATAGTATGTATAAAATAAATATTAAAATATTTATGATAATTATTATTAATATTTTGCGCGTAATAAATTTCAAGTACAAATATCTAAAAGGAAAACTTATTAAAATAATAAGCAATCTGCTATGGTCAGAATCACGAGGAAAGGCTACTGATGTTTATCTTTTATATTCATATTTTTTCTATTTTTTTTTACTTAAATTGGTTGATAAACACATTTTCTTCTTGGTACACAAAATTATTAAACTAGATTTTTATGCATTTCTATGTTTAACAGTTAAACGAGATCTAAATGTTAATATACATATATAACAACACCTCACTATACTCGCTTATAAAATTTTCTGCATACAAACACCGGTCACTATAATAAAGATTTGACCGTAGCATTCTTGGCTTAATACATGGTGAGTTCATAAACTTGTCAAGACATTTCATTCAGATGCTCAAATTAAGTTTTGTTCCAATTGAACACCCTAACTCCTAATAATTCCAATTAGATATTTTCAGTTTAATTTTTTTTTTTTAAACAAAATATGTTTGTCTCTCATTCGTATATTAGGAAAAAGCTTAAGTCAATCACATAAAATATGTAATCTCCTTAACTAAACGCACGGCCTTAATAAGCTGTAAAACTCTAGGCTTTTTCTAATTGAGGTTGATGCATATAATTAAAGAAATAACTAAAAAGTTAATTACAATTTCATAATTCCTAAATTCATAATTCTCAATTCATAAATTTATGAATTTTAAAATAAAATTTGAACAAAAAAATATCTAATTAAAATATTTTATTAGAAGTTAAGGTATTTAATTAGAACATATCATCGTTTGAATGTCTAAATAGAATAACCTTATGATTGGCATTTCGTTTCATGTCATATAATATGAACAATCTAATGCATTAAGGGCGCATCCTGTGACTTATTTGGAAGTGAGTTATATAAATATCAAATTTATAAAATGAAATCACGTTATTAGTTAATTTTAAGAATTAATAAATATTCATGTATAAAATTAATATGTTGTTTGATTTATAATTTAGAAACCCGCATAACTAAATACATGTATAAATTATGAGATAATTTATATATTATTTTATACAATAATAAAACATTAATAACTAATACATAAATAACTAAATCTTGCATAATATAATATATATAAAAAAAATTATAACTAATCTTTACATTACTAATATCAACAAAACTTCCTCTATCAACCGTAAACGACCATGAGGAATGAGTCGTTTTTTTCAAAAGATACTATTCAAACTAAAAATATCATTTATTTTAAAACTATGAAATAAGAAACTTTTTATTATCATTTCCTTCTCCTTTATTTCATTTGAGACACAATGCGAGAGAAAACGTGTTGTTGTATTGATAATAAATAACATGTGATAAGCGCGGAAGGAATTCACAATCGAACCCCCCCAAGTCAGACTGATCAAAGATCAAACAACACTTGATATTACATTCAGATTATCAAAAGGATCAATCAGATTTGTATTAATTATCTTGTTTGTAACCTCATTATTATTAATTTAATCATAAACGAATCTTAAGTTAAAAGAGTCATTATTAGAATTTGAACGCCTAAATTGTAATGTTAAATCTCATTATAATAAAAATGTTTATATGAAAATTTTATGACTATTATAATAAAGTGTTATTATATGTGCATACTAACATTTGACATTTAGATCTCATTTAACTAATAGAAATAAAAAAATTAAAAAAATTAAAAAAATTAAAAAAATTAAAAAAATTAAAAAAATTAAAAATATTTTTAATCAATTTAATTCAAATAAATAAATAAAGTATGAATGTAAAAAAGCAAACACCAACAATCTTTTGTCATGAAGTTATAAGTATAACTACTGACACCATTTTAATATATTTTTTCTATCACTTTTTATTTCAATCATAATTTAATTTCCAATTTCATATAACTGACTATCTCAAATGTTTTTTTTGTTTTTTTAATTTTATACATAAATATTATTACACAATATCCTCCATCGCGATATTAAGTAAGGAATTGGAGAAAATCAAGTCACATCTACTTGAATATGATTATTATAGAGGGATAATCTACAAAAAATGAATTCTATAATGAATTGACATTACTATTATAGGTAGAATGTTATTATAAAAAATTAAACTAGAACATAAAAAGTATCAATTTATTTGGAGAAAACTAAATTGTTATAATAAAATATTATTATAATGAAATTTGACGGTACAAGGAACGGAGAAAACCCCGAGTTAAGATAGCAATTCCCGTACGAACTACCGTTCAATTCTGTTGTAGTTTGTAAAATTAGCTTCGATATCACCTATTCTTTTTCCTTTGTTTTCATGCTTTTGTCCTAGAATTTGATGTAAATGTAGAGATTTTATCATGTAATGCAAAAGATATAATTATCTCTCTACCTATAGTACGGTCTATCATGTAAGCAATACATGAAATGGTGCAATTTGATTCTGATCTCAGTTTCAGGGAGAAAAAGAAAAGGCGCTAACTGGAGTGGAAGCTAAGAAATGCTTACAGCTAGCTACCAAAGTTATCACATAAAACGAAGACCAAATACCAACTAGAGCTGAGAACTTGAAGTTCACCAAGTCCCAACAGTAGTCACACCAAAGTAAAATCCTAGATATTACTCATCAAAAGAAGGTAAAAGGTGTCAAACAGCAGGAAGTGATAGAGAAGTGTCAAAGAGGTCACTTAATCTTCTTTTTGTAACTTTCTGCATTTTGTTGATGCCATCAATTAAATCTACTTCATCAAAATAAATTACCCTTGAAACACACAATACATTTCCTTTGGAGGTAGATTGGCATTATGAACAATAAACTCCGGAATGATTTCTTTTTGGAAAGGAAGTAACAAAAAGATAAGATGGACTACAGTGATAACAATAAAAAGAGATGGAGGCAGGCTCAAGAAGGAAACAACGGTCAAGAAGAAAAATCCTTTGATGCCACAGTGATTTGGTTACAAAATGGCTGGGGGTTATCCTCTGTGAAGGAATTGTGAAGATTGGGAAATTGACAAAGGCGACTGAACTTCAAAAAAGATCAGATTTGGTTAAGATTATGCAGAGGGGTCAGATTCAATGAAATGGAGTGTATCAGAAAGACAGCGCACTTGTAAATTCATAACTTGCTGGAAGCAAATAACACATCCATTACAGTGGCCTTTGTTGAATTATCTGGAGAAATGAAAATAAGGAAGAGACTAGTTTTTTGTTGGATTGCTGCCCATGAGGTCTGTTCAACAAACTAATCTCAAAAAGGTGTATGGTAATTTGCATGCAGGTATTTAGCGTATGTATGCAGATTGCGAAGAGCTGAATCATCTATTAGCATAATTGCCAGGTGTCAAAGAAGAATTCTTTTGTTTGAATCACTTTAGCTAGGTTATACAGGACAGTCATGGAACAGCTTTGAGCAGGGTATAATAAAGAAAGGCAAAGAAGACAGTAGACTTAAAGATAAGCAAATCCAGCTTGCCTTTTTGTATCAACTGATTCGAGAGAAAGCGGGCAATTCCATACAACAGATCCAACACATAGTTTTTTGAGAAGGTAAAAATCCTTGTCCACAAGTCAACAACGGCTCTTCTCCCTGGATGTATATGATTTAAACTCATTACTTTATATCCCCAGTTCCCTGGATACTTGAATGGTAACAGGTACTCTGAGTTTTTCTGTGTGTTATAAAACCCTTGCTGGTGCTTTCAGTTGAGACGAAGTTCCATTCTGATTTATCGAAAGGGAGAAAAAAACTGTGGACATGAGGTGAAGAATTTTTATTATTCTAAGGTGGGTGTAGAATAATTTTTTAGAAACATGGGTTGCAGAGCCAACTGCGCACACCTTTAGTGACTAATTCCACGTGGTACTTGCTACCTCCCACCAACACAGTAGTGTGTAACTCTGTCCATCAAGGCTTGAACAGATACAAATGGAAAGATATCACTCAGTGTTTTGCCTGTTGGATTTGAACCCAAAACCTCAATTGTAAACCTACTTTCATTCACTTTACTATGTCACACCTTGGTGCAAAGTTGGTGTAGAACATACAGCTTCACGATAAACGCTTGCAACTTAAAGGGCACCAAGGACAAATTATGATAAAGATGACTTGTAGATAAGAGACACAAACTGTGATTACTCCAAATGAGCGGCACGAGAACAAATTAGAAACCCTCTGGGAAGAGTTTCAAGATAAAATTAGGACTAAAGGTGGTCAAATGGAAGAAGATTAGAATGCGGGCAGATTGAAGACTGGAAACGGGCAGAAGATTAGAATGTAAGAAGATTAAAGACCGGCAATGGGAAGAAGATTAGTATGTGGGTAGATACATGGTTAGAGGATGTTGCATTGGAAAGCTCTTTGCATGTATAAACAACCTGGTTGCTGATAAAGTATGTATTATTAAAGATTGCATTTCTGAAACTAGTCAAAATCTATGGAATCTACAGTCTCAAACAAAATTCGATGATCGATAAAATAGAAGTCTAAATCTTTTGGTTTAGAAACTGGAGAAAATAGTATCAGAGGAAAGATTGAATGAATCCATACAATAGATTGGCAGAAAAGATGGAGAAATTCTCAGTTAAATCAAGCTGTCAGGTTTATGCAAGAGAGGGGATGAAGTGGAAAATTGGCCATGAAAAAATCATTTGGAAGACAACGGCACTGGAAAAAGAAGCTTCGTTTGAACAGACTGCAGTAGTTGGAGCTTGTTTAACACGAAACAATTCACTGAGAAGAGGTTTTAATCTATTGCTAGGTGCTATCTTTTGATGAGTACACTAAATCAGTCAATCATCTCCTTTTTCATTGCAGACAAGCAAAACAAGTATGGACTATGTTACTGAATTCCAGCGGATGATGCCAGGAGATATGAAGCAAGAGACTCCTCCACTGGTAAGGAAGAAGCTAGCAAAGAGACATAAAAACTGGGAATTACTACGAGACTTCTTTGGCTGAATTTGAAACCAGAAAATTTGAAACTTCAGATTAGAATTCATAAATAGTGCTGAACATATAAGTCAAAGTGCTTTGGAGCTTCGTTAATATGAGAAGTTCACCCCAACAAGAGAAAATCAATAACCTATGGCAAGTTAAAGAGAAATCACTTGGGAAAAGTGTTTAAAGAATGGAGACCAGAGTTCAAATCAATAAAAAACATTATGTCATTTCTTCCCATTTGCGCCTTGGAGGGCATAGTTTCAAGTACCTGTGGTTGCAGGAGGTAGCAGGCAAGAGTGGAAAGACACCATTGTTGTCATTAAAAAAAAAAGGAAACATAGCTATGAAATGTAAACACTAGAAAATCTCTAAAATAGGCTACTAGGAATTCCTAATTTGCCATCTGTCGAAGCCCACTTCACCAGGCTTGCAATTACGTTTGCCTTATGTTATTTATCCTAATAAACAAACGAAAGAATAACTCATAGTGGGGAAGATCCAACATTCAGGAATTTTGTATCTCCTAGGGTATCTGCTTAGTTGGCTGCTAGAGGATTCATTTAGAAAGAGAAAGGAGAGAAATACAAGGAAAAGATAACCACGCTGCAAATTCAAGAACAAGTGAAGTAATGTCTTATCATGTGCCAAACCGAGTTACCGCGAAAAGCCTTTTGGATATCCCTGTGGCACAGTCACATACTAATACTGGATACTCTAGTCACTCCCCACAAGCAACAACTTCAGATAGGATTATACATTGAAACACCACTTATACTAGATAAGAAAGCGTGTAAAGATAAGAAAGTATGCGTGTAGTACACACACACACCATGCATCAAAAAGTACAGATATACACACACCTCACAACACTCTATCTGTTTCATTTGGGACAAAAGGAAAGGCAAGGGATATATTGTTTTCTGTATTTTCAAGAAAATAAAATGTTTATCTCACATAGATATTTTGCATCCTCGACATACAACAAGTCAGCAGTAAATTGCAAACCATAAGCAGGACAAGGAAACTACAATGATTAGCTTATCCTATCCATGTGATGAAATTATGATCTAAAGAGCTCAAAGGATAGGCCATTGTATCAGCAGATCTCACATATAATACATATACATCTCACAAAGTTATTACAGTAGGTGAACAAGAGTATAGCTAGTCTCACTGAAATTGCTTTTAACACATTGAGATCAACAAAGAAACAGAACATCCCCAGCCTATACTCTAGACACGCTAGTCCTTAGAAAGGATGCATACCTGTCTCCAAAGACCTGCACCTACGCGGCCTTTTTCTCATGGTGCAAAACAAGAGGTGTTCCTTCGAGATCCAAGAAATAACCCTCTAAGTCCTCTAGAGTATACTTTATGTACTTCCCAGCATTTCTTCCACTCTCTAAATGACTCCCAAATCTTCCCAGAAATGAGCGGTACGCGGGAAGCACCTTTTCTGAAATAGAAATCCTGAGTTCTTCGCGCAGTTGGGCATCTGGGACCTTCCAACCAGTCTGGATTCTGTAAATTTCTTCAAAACATGCGTTGAAGTTCTTAAATCTCTCCTTGAGGCTACCTTGAAGCATTGCTTGAGCTTCCGCTAAGTCCTTCATCCTTCAAACAAGATAAAACCTTGCTCCACGAAGCTCTAAGATAGCTTGTAGCATGTTGTCGAATTTGACCCCTCCGCTTTCTGACCCATTGATCACCTAAAAGTTTTTGAAGTTTGAATTTTCACTTTCTGAACAATGTAATGTACATTATTCATCAAAAATATAAACTGCATTCCACAATCTTCATACATTCTCGACTTCCCCTCCAGATTACCTTCCAAAGACTTGATCAGTAACATCAACCGCCTCGCAAGTGGTGCAACATTCTCCAACTCCGAGTTATCGCCATTATCAGTTCGGGAAGAGTCAGGTTCCATTCCCACTCTCTAACTTTTCTGAGAAGTCCATTCAATGTATCACTATAATCAACCAGCAATTTCACATAATTCATAACATAACGAGTCAATGGGTGGATTTCTCCGCTTTGAGTTGGTTTCTTTGAAGCCTCCCAAGGAACTGCATTTTCAAACTCCACAAATGTCCCAATAGCTGCTTCTCCTAGGCCATCTAAAACCCCCTTTGCCTCACTACACACCATTTCACCAGCTTCATCATTAAAAAGCAGGTCTATGTCAGACAAAACATCTGCCAGGGCATCATACATATCCAGAATCCCAACACCCTCAGATGACCTTCTGCCCTATTGCCACAGCTTCTCCAAAATTCAAGAGCTGCATTACACAGCCCTCGCAGTTTCCATAAAAGCACACTTTAATCAACCTGAGCCTACAAAATCTGTTCACATAAGCTCTTCTCAGCAGATAACAGGATTCTCACCAGAACTTTTACAGCATAAATCCATTTCTTCATTTTCTCGTCCAGCGACTGCCATTCAATTCTATGGACCTCCTCAATGCTCAGTTTCTCAATGCCAAGAATTGCTAAACACTCGTCAAGCACCTCTCTGCGAACACTAGAGTACACTTGGCAGCATTCCTTTTCATAACCAGATCGAATCATACGGTTAGCAATCTCTCTGAGATCAATCATAGCATCCGGATATACCAAATCAAGGGAGAATTCATCCCCTCCGAGACTCTTCCCTTTGACGTGATTGTACCTTCCACTGCTAACATCCTCCTGATCCTCAGATAAAGTACCTGTTTCAAAATCAGGAATTTCGACAGCAGATGAAGAGATGGAACAACGGCGAATGAACGAGGACTCGTGGAGGCGGCCAGCATCGAAGGAAACAGTATTGCCAATGAGAATATGGCGAAACTCATCCAGATGAGCCATAGCATGCCAGAAGAGCAGCCTCAGCTCGGTCCATGAGGGGATCATTTTCCGGCTGAACATTCAGATCTTCGGTCATCTGTATAATCTTTTGCCAACAGCGGCGAGATAATCGAAGGTGGAATCAGATCGGCGTTGGGAGGGGAGTTCCAATGAGCTACCGGGCCGTTTCCGGCGGCTTCAAATCGAGGATCGACAAAGGAATCACCGGCAGCGGCAGCAGCGTTAGCGGATGTAGGAGTAGAGGAAGATGAAGAAGTCATCATATTAGGAGAGGCTTAGACAAACGATTATCGAAGCTGGATAAGATCATAAGCATATCATCAGTATCGACATTCGTTGAGGTGTTGAGACTCTTCACGATCTGTTGAGCTGCAGCGAGAACCCTATCTTGCCCTTCGTCAGTAGCTGCCATCACAACCCTTCTCTCCTTTCTCTTCAACCTCTCTCTCTCTCTCTCTCTCTCTTATAGAATTGAATTGAATTGAAATGATATATAGATGGATGTGTATTAGAGATTGGGGAAGGGGGGGGTTTGAAATTAGGTTTGGGGGAGAAAGGGAGAAAGAAGGAAAATGGGTTATCGGGGGTGGGAAAGAAGGGAGAAAGAAGGGGACTGTTTGGGAGAATTTGGGAAAATCAATTCAAACGCTGATTGTTGCGTTCCATTTCGCTGCTGCTGCGTGCGTGCGATGCTCTCGTTAGACCAGTTGGGCTGTTGCCTTCGTCCTTCCAAGTTCCACGCTGATAAGGGGGGAAAAAAGAGGAGAATACAGTATACTTTCCTTTTTCATTTTTTAAAATAGGTTTTGTACTTTAGTTAGCAGGGGTACTAACAAATTGCGTTATACGTTACGTCTGAAATATTTAAAATAATTTATTTAGATATTCCAACCATTATGTCAGTTTTATTGAATAGCTCAACGTTTAAAAAAATATTTTATTTATATTATTTTAAAAATTATATGTATTTTCTTCGCTTATTAGATAGTTAGGTTAAATTTAATTTTATGCATAAATTTAGAAAGAGAAATATCTAGAGTTTTACCGCTATTAAGGCGAATACATATAACTAAAAAAAAATAACATATTTTACGCTATTAATTTAACTATCTAATGTATTTAATGATAGCACATGTAAAAGAAACGTATAATTTTAATTGAAAGCGCTATTTGAAACACTTTATTCGGAGCCTTCAATCGGGGTCACGACTTAATTCAAGTTGCCTAAATTTCAATATCATGTCAAGTTATCTATTAAGCTAAAATTATAAAAATAACTTGGAGTAAGAAAAATAAATTTTATAAATTGTATTCTATATCATTGTCTTCTTCACCTCCACCGGCTCTCCACCCGACCATCCAAATTCCAGCTCATTTTTAAATTCCATAATATTTGTTAGATTTATATAAAAATGCTCATAAGATGATAATATTTTGTTTAATTATCAAATAAAATAAATAAACAAATAATTTATTTTTCAAAATATATATTCTTTTTACCACAAACACTGCTTTATTTGTTTACATTGTGCCTTTAACTTATCATTATATCGCTCGCTTTTGTTATATTTTATTAATTTTACAATCAAATCAATTCACATATTTTTTTGCCTTGTTACAAATGTAATTATACCTATTTTTAAGATAAACACTATCGATCATCCAATCCTTTCATTCTAAATCCCATAATAGTTACTAGATTAAATAAAAAATGTTCATGAGATAGGATGAGGTAGAGAATACAAATTACAGTGATAGTTAAGATAGCAGCCGCATCATTCGTTCTCACTAGGAGGCGTAGTATTGCTTCTATAATTGTTTGTCCTCCAATTTCGTTACTATTTTGCTATTTCTCATATTCGATTAATTAATTATTGTGTAGAGCTTTTTGCACTATTTATATTTTATTATTATTAGTAGTAGTATTTTATTTTTAAATTTAAAGATCTATCGATATCTTTACCTCTAATGTAAAAGAGTCTACATACATTTCATTCTTTCGATCCCACTTTATAAAATTACATCAATCATGTTATTATTGTTGTTATATTAAATATTAAAATATAATTAGAATTTATTATTTTTCAGAATTTTTTTCTTTGTCACAAACACTGCTTTAATTTTAGGAGAAATATTTTGATTCATTAAAATATTTTTTACTTCTATAAGTTTTTTTTACACACACAAAAAAAGTAAAATATACGCAGAAAAAATTCAGTAAATAAAACAATAGAGACATTTGAAGGGACGTATTCGAAAATTTCGTATTTGTTATTATATCCAATCAAGTGGAATTTATAGTTGAGGAGTCAATTACGGCTCTTAAGACTTTCTAATCGAGATTATATAATTTAAGCAGTCCAATGATATTACACTACTATTATAATCAAGTCCTCTAATCAAAAGTCGTTATGATTATCCTGGGCAAACAATTTAGATATGTTTCTTGTATTATCTTATATTTTGGCACAGTAAATTTTTTTTGAGTAATTATTAAGTTATTTTAAAATTATAATTTTTAATTAATTAATTAAACCTTAGAAATTATACTTTTGGCCCTTTTTCGTTTTTTTTAAAAAAAATAAGTTTTAAAAATTTTGACCAAATAAATTACAAAAATAGAAAACATTTTGAAAAAATATATTTTTCTTCATATGGAACACACTTAGTTTCTGAGATTAAATTTATATTTTATTTAATTAAAAATATAATTATTCGAAGTACAGGTATGATCTAAATTAACGGCATAATTCTATAATTCTGGTTAGTTTGGCAAGAGATCAGTTTAGCGGATCGCAATTAGTGGTTGATTGATTGGCAGACGTGAACAATTATTCTAATTAAGATTCCCATTTGTCCAATACCAAGGTAATTAAAATATAAAATTGATTATCTTGTATTTATTTAATGATCCAATCAGTTTCGTACACCAAATCGAGCACACATCCATTGTGGAGGGTTTGATACAATGTGCTTGTGAGAATCAAATATTTTTTGGCTGTCCTATAATTCTTGGAAAAATTACATAATTAAACAAACATAGAAGTTATATTTAAAATATATAATTATAATTTTAAAATATTATAAATTATAATTAAAATATTATTAATTTTATATTTTTAATTATGAGTTAATTTATGTATCATGTTATTAATATTATTATAATTGTTTAATTTATATTTTTCTCTATCTCTCGTCAAATTAATTTTTATATTTTTTTTCATCAATATTATTCAAGACTTTTCTCTGATTATCTCTCTCACGTTTCTCCCTCCTTCCTCCTCTTCCACCTCCTCCAACCTCCCTTATCTCTCTCGTGCCTCACTCTTTCTCTTTGTTTCTCTTTATTTCTTTTTCTTTGCCGCTTTCTCTCTCCCTCTCCCACTTCTTTTTCTCCTGCGAATCACCTAAATCAATTTATCGTAAATCTGAATTATTGTCCTCATTCTTCTTCTTCTTCTTCTCTTTTTCTTCATGGGTTAATCGACATTATCCAAGAAATCAAAGCTCCAAATTTTATTAGCAATTTACCATTGCCGTAAAAATCGAAACTCTAGATTTGATTAACACTCTCTCTGATGGAGAAGTCTCTACTTTACTATTATCGAAGAAATCGAAATTATAGATTTTACTAGAATTCTATCATTGTTGGAGAAATTGTCATTATTGTTAATTGAAATTTTTTAGTGATTTTCTAAAGCTTTGTTCTTTGTGTGTCAATGACAAAATTGATATAATGCAATTTTTTAAAACTTTTGTCTTTATGTATCAGTGGTAAAATTATACAGTATGTATCAGTTGTTATCAGACTGATACACATGATACAGACTGTCTTTATATTATATCAATATATATAGCTAACTACATTTTATTCTAAATACAGTGATACAATTTTTCATTCTTTATTAATTGATATAGTGGACAAACAAAATTTTAAAGTTAAATTTATTGATATGGCATGTTATGTTAAATAGAAAGCTAGATACAATGATATACCCCATAGTTTAGATACATATATTTTAACAAAATAATACAATATTTCATTCTCTATGTAGATTCTTTGATGCAACATCTAAGAATGTAGATTTCGACTAATTTTGAACTTTTTCATTGCCATTAAAGTTTGAAAATTCGAAGAAGATGAGAGAATCAAATCATGTGTTCAATTTTTGTACTGAAAATACAGATGCCTAATTAATAAAAGGTATAAATCTTCTCCCTATTTTACTGGATTATGTTATTTTTAAAAGATTCTTGTCCGATTTTCTTCTTAATCATAGCTCATGTATCATAAATACATATTTGAAAAATNCTATAAATTATGATTATACGAACTATAACTACTACTAATAATTATAATCTAAATTTTTTGCTCTTTATAAAAATTGCTCTAAACTTTAGGATTGACACGAGAAAGTATCAAAGTTATTAAGTGGGCAAAGATATTAAAGTTAATAATTAACTACGTCTTAATTTCAAATATAAAAAAGTACTAACATTTTTTTCTCTTTTTGCTATCTAAAATTCTAACCGATTATTAATAAAAAAAATATGAAAAAGAGTCAAAATTACCTTTATCGTATTGAAAAAGGTTCATAAATACCCTCAGTTAACATTTGGGATAAAAAATACCCCTAACTTTGTTTTTGGGCTCAAAATTACCCTTGAAATTAACGGACCCAAAACGTGAGACTGTAAATTGCCACGTGACATCATTTTAAATATGCCACATGTAATATTTGTAATATTAAATTAAACCCATTATTTTAATAAAAATTCTCAGCCCCCTGACCCAGTGACCCGTATATTAACCCCTAATATGTTTTCTTCTTCTTCATTAGGACATTTATTAAGCTTCTGCACCTTCTCCAATTTTTTTTTTGTTCGCAATCAGGCAAAATTTCATCTTTCTTTTCTTAGTTTCTTCTTCAATGACAATTTTATTGTTTGCAGAAATTTTTTTCAGCACATGACAAAAGTAAAAAGTGCAAAAAAAACATGTTACAAACTGAAGTAACTGCGTCAAAATATAAAAAACATTCGCAGAATATTAAGAAAAAAAACCCCTGCACTCTATTTTCAAGAACAACAAGTTCTCAACTTTAACAATTATGTGTTGATCTGCTCATAAGCTCAGAAAATGGTAGCAAAGTATTTAATATCGAGATTTAATATAATTAATAAGCGAGCTATATGGGTCACTGGGTCAGGAGGGTTGGGTGTTTTATCTAAATGAGAGGTTTAATTAAATATTATAAATATTACACATGACATATTTAGAAGATGCCACGTGACAATTTAAATTCTTATTCTTTGGCCATGGATGGTCCATTAACTTCAGAGGCAATTTTGAGCCAAAAATAAAATTAGGGATATTTTTAATCTCAAAGGTTATATGAGGATATTTATGAATTATTTCCAATATGATAAAGAGTATTTTTAGTCCTTCTTCGAGAAAAATATACCAAAATCATATTTGTTTACATTTAATAATTAATTAATAAATATTTAAATTTTAGTTATTTAGACCTTAATTATTAAATGTGTTTATATTTTTATTTTATGATATTGATAAATGTAAATGATTAAAATTTATTACAAAATATTAATATTATTTAAGATATTATTCATTTTAAGATTTCAATAAAGATAACCCATCCATTTTCATAGAGAAATGCTATTTAGCCTTTTTTTTAAAAAAAATTTAATTTTATAACTTGATCCTAAGTTTTACACACAAAAATCTATCATTTTTATAGATGAAAAATCTAAAAAGTCATTTTCTTTAATTAAAATTATAAAAGGTCAAAAAAATTCATTTTCTCGCACCATCATCAACTACTACCACTTATTACCCATAATTACCATACTCAAGCTACAATCACGTAACTCTATTTATAATTATCACTACTAATCACTATTTATAATCACCATTCTCAACTATAAGCCTATAACCGTCACCATTGGCAAACACCACAATCAATTATCACCGTCATTCTCAACTATAAGCCTATAACCGTCACTATTGGCAAACACCACAATCAATTATCACTGTCACTAGCCACCATTACCATCATCACCACCACCAACATGCCTTGCATACAAAAAAGAGTTGCAGAATCCTAATACTGTAGTTATGAAGTTTAGTTCAAAGCAGAACTTGCCTATTTATTCACAGTTTAAGGACCTCTAAATCACTTTACTCTTCCAAAAAAAACAGTTCATCTTATGAAATTCACTATGTCGGCAAACCAAACGTAAAACATTAATAGACAGGCATAAGATGAAAAAAGAAAAGCCTTTGCATTTCTTTCAATTTCAAAGTACCAGGAAGAGTCTTGTGCACAAAAGAGAGGAATCCACTTGTAAGAAACAACCCAAAACTACAAGAAACTCACCCTGCAAGACAACAACCTAAAATTTAAACAAGACTCAAACACATGTTAAAATTATTCAGTTCATTAGGGAAGCAAAGGATCAGCATACAGTTCTTAAAAGTTGTTAGGACTTTAACTTAAACCCTGCTATTTTCTGGCAATGGCAAAACACCATCAAAGAAATCACCAAAGTAACCACGCGGCTCGTGTACCAGCTTTGAGATTATGTCTCTGAGTGTGATTACTCCCTCGAGATTTTCCATGTCATCGACAACGTAGATCCTGTGGATTTTCTTCGAGTCGAGCTTCATGATAACTTCTTTAAGGCTGTTATCTCTTCTGCAAGTAACCATGTCACTTAAGAACGGAGAGTTCTTTTCGTGCTCCCCCTGATAGCTTCGAACTGATGTCAGGAAGTTCTTTGCTGTTATAGATCTGCAGAGTGATAATAACCAGTTAGTGAATGAGGATGATTTTCTGCACTCATGGTACTTGTATTTTACGACAGAGAAATGAAATGACACGCTTGTCTGATTCCAATGAATGTCAAAAGACAGGATGTGCTTAATTCAGCGCAAAATGTGAATTACAAAGAGATCAATTTCACATGATAGTTTCAGATTCAATAAAATGAAAGAACAACGACAAATGGAGGGCTTAAAACAGATAGGAGGCTTCAGACGAAAATATGCAATTTAAAACACATTCAGATTTATCGTTTACTCTGTGTCTAGAGAAGTATGTAGGAATGCTCTCCTTGCATATGACAGCCTTGAAATTATATTATTAGCTATATTGTATTATTAAGTTGTGAAACATGTAAAACTATGAAGGTCGAAGCAACCTGTAGTCCTTGTAGATTTCGGGAGCAATCAGGAGGAACTGAATATCTCTGATGCTGATATTACCAATAGCTTTGCTTCCACCACTTTTGACCACGGGCACTCCTCCAACCCCCTTCTGTCTCATAAGCTTGAATGCCTGCAGCACTGGTTCATCCTCAGTCACCTGGAAACAGAACAAAAGTACAGGCAGGAGGTTATAAAATGCACAATATAGATACATTAAAGAGAAACTTGGCTGTAGAGTTGACGTGTTTTTGAATTAAAAGAAAGCAACAATAATTTCCATTCTAAATTTATCTACACAATCCCGCCAGCCCATAGGGGCAAACTGGCAGATAATGAACATGTAGATTAAATTTCCATATCGGAGCTATTTTATGAAGGAAACAAAAGCTGGAGAATCAATCATCTGGTATGAGCTGGGTTTCTACTTGAATTTGAGCTATTGAGACCTTAGGTTTATTCTTCTCTGTAATGAATGAAACTGTTCACTAATCATAGGGTAGTTTCTATATGTAACACAGTAATTCTAGCAACAATATCACAGATGTAAGAACAGAAGAATCAAGTTACTCAAGGTAGTTATTACTCTTTGTTACTTTGTGATGGCAGAAAATGAACTTGTTGAAGGTAACAACTGATAGCTTCAAAGTGTCATATGCTATTCAGCCAAAATGTATAGATATCTTTTCTTTGGGCTCTCACTCTATGTGCTTGATCATAATGTCCAAAAGGCAACTATCTACTTAAAGGCCAAAGTGAATCAGCTACCCACCACGTGATTGCAAGTGGATCAACGGCAGTGCAGCAAAAGTAGGGGTACAGGAAAGAAGAAAATAAAATGAAATAAAATGGCGAAAACTTGCAAAAGCACAAAGAGAACATATAGATCAGTCAATCAGGTAACCATTTGCAGCAAATATGTACAAAGGCTAAGTATTGCACTCAGTTTCGTGTAACCAAGCACATGATGAAGAAGTGGAAAACACAACAAATTTTAAACTTGAACATCTTTCAGCAAGATTTGCAATCTGACGAACCCGATAGAAAATAGAAGGTAACCGAAATAGCATATGTTCATAGATTGTGAATTACTCCATTATTTGCGAAGAACCAACCACATGTTCAATAGAATAAGCATAACTCCACAGCTCATACCTGAAAGATGCTACCTGGCTTCATTAAGGGGAGGCCAAGTTCATATAATTTCTTAGAACCCCAGCTCTCGAACCAATGAAGACCAGCACATTCTTCTAGCATGTGTATAACAGCAGATTGAGTTATGATGTTATCAATCTTATATTCCCCTAAATCAACCACAGGAATACTCTTCATCTTGTATTTAGATAACAAGAGAAGCATTGTCAGAAAGGAGTTTGATTTCTGCAAAGCCAGAAATGGAGCCCAGCGGAATGAACCCGAAATGTCCCGAACCTAAGTAATCACGTGTTAGTCAGCACAATTGCCCAAATACCCTTGTAAAAGGAAAAACAGTAGATGATTATGGAAAAATAACTAGTTAATTATAGAGGATAACCTTTGTGTTCTTGTAGAGATCTGACGAAGTTAATGTCTCAAAAAAGTTTCCAGAAGTCGCTGTTGGAGATTCAGGATGCAA
Source organism: Datura stramonium (assembly GCA_018107945.1). NCBI lineage: Eukaryota > Viridiplantae > Streptophyta > Magnoliopsida > Solanales > Solanaceae > Datura > Datura stramonium. The sequence continues at coordinate 256,076 of JACEIK010000152.1, read as the reverse complement.
ACTTCTGAATCTTGGAGAGGAGACTCCATTAACAGCTGCAGCCAAAGCAGGGCTGAGTGTATCATCTGCTTCATTGATTACCGAATCAAAAGCGGAGGTGCCCTCCATCTTTTCCGACTGTAAAGTATGTGACAAACTGTTTTGAGCATCTTGATAGGAAAAGCATGTAAAACAAGAATACCACTGTTTTTGTAACAATGTACTGGACTTTGAAAACTTGCTTTAACCTTTCCCCAACTTTTAAAGACAACACAGGTTCATCAATTTCATAGTTGTGAATGAGATAAACACATGATATTCTTGGAGAACTGAGGAAAACACCAACCAACTGGTCCCAAAAAGAGAAGACACATGTTTAATTATGACTATGTATAGGTGCATACCTGATGGAGGATCCATACCACAATGCCGGCAAATTCCACTATGCCAATATACCTATCAATCCAACTAGCATCTTCAGGGGCATCAACATCCACAACAGGTGCGCTTAGTATTTTGTGCTGTGATAATAACTTAACAGCTTCGGCCAAAGTCACATCAGATTTTATCTCAATTACTGCAAAGAAGAGTGACAATCATTAACGTCAAACGGACAATATTTGTGCCAGAAGAGCAACAAACCATAAACACACTACAAACTGAAACTTTTCACTGGCAGAGATTTAAGTCCCCAAATGAAAAAAAGCTATGGGTTGATACAATTCCCAACTTAGACTGCTTATCCCAACAAGCTGAGAATGAAGGAATTTCAGTGTATAGATGATTTGTCTAATTTTTAAGATTCAGTTTCCCAACATTTTTCTACTCAAAATATCAATGCTTAACCAACCAAAATGGTCCAATGATATAAGAGAATTTTCCAAGCATTAAAATCAGGAAGCCAGCCCAAAAAGTGGGTGAGAATCTTTCAGAATGGTCTGATAATCCTAATCAGACCCAACAAGTATGTTGAGATGACATAGGGGGGAATTTGAATCCTTTTGGACTGGAGTTCCACTTATCGAATTCCCTGTCCAACCTCCTCGCAACTTGAATTAGACAGATATTGCTTATTTTGTGTTTCTTGCAAGGTAAACTATTTTTAATAAAGCATCAATAGAGCAGCAGAGAGAGAGAGAGAGAGAGGAACATAAGAAGGGAGAAAACAAATCATTGTTCTGGACTCTGATCAGATCTCCGGGTAGCATCCAACGATGATCTTCTTTTAATTAGAGCTGATTGAGCTAAATAAGCCACAAATCTCATAAGTTCCTATAACTAAGAGTAATTAAAACGTTAAAATCCACCCTTTACCCCTTTTATTATAAGTCTTCTATTGAATGATCCAGAAAATTTTATTAGTGCAAATCAAGAACTTATTATGCAGAGTATTAAAAAAAGCCACGTAAAGATTATTTCTTTGTGTACTATAATCACACCCAGAACTTCTCTAGTATGCACAAATCAAACGCTTGACACCCTTTATTTGAGTGATCAAGAAAATCTTTTCTCTGCCTGACAACACACCAAATCAAGAACTTCCTGTGCAGAGTACCGAAAAAAGAACATAAAGATCATGTCCTTGTTTGTGATTAATCACACCCACAAGCTACAATCAAAATCTTTGACCTCTAAAACAAGTAATTAAATGAATAGCCACTATTTTCTGACCTTGATTAGAAGGAGCAGGAGGGAAGTCAGAAACAGGAATGTTCTCGAAACAAGCGTTGAGCTTCTCAGTAGGACTCAGCTGTGGCTCCTGTACATCCCATAGATCTTCCACTTGCATACCTAATTTTGCTTCTGGGCTTCTTGGTGTTTGACATCCTTCTTCCATCACCATCTTCTTTTTTTCCCCTTGCAAAACTCACTCTTTTCTCTCAGATTGAAAGGCTGCTGACTTGATAAATCAAGAATTCGATGCTAGTTTTGTTGCTTTTTAAGAAAGTGATCCAACTATTACACTAAAATACTTGTCAATTATTCCGGTATTAGTAGTACCAATAAGAAATTAAATTCAATAATTAAAAAAAAAAAAAAGAAGATCCACGTAGATTATAATATGGTTGTCCTGAGCAGTATGTCCCACCTGTTAAGCTTCACCAACCGATAACTCTTAGGAGAGTAACTACTAGTAACACTAGTGTGCATAAATATACTAATCCTATTTCATTTATATACTTTATTTTATGTGACAACGTGTGTGATTGAGAATAAAGGTTAAAATAATAGAATGACCTATACTAAAGAAATTAAAAACATATTTTACTTATCGTTTTTAATGTATTTATCTAATTTTAAAATTAAATATACACATTATTAAGAACATATATATTTAGTGATGAATCGAATAGATAGGAAGAGAGATCGGGAGTGATGCGGTGAAAGTGGGATGATTGGGGGTTGGCGTCTATTCTTATCCATTGTTTGTTTTGTTGTGAACAAAACCATTAAATTAAAGCAGCAGCCTATTATGAAGGCAAAGACTTATCCGGTTTTGCAGAAGGGCCACTTCCAGACAATAAAATCAGGGGGCTGCTGCATTACGTGGACAATGCCCGCTTTGATCATCGATTATGACACGTGACAGGTGGCTTTTTTTTAATAATGTTTTTAATTTACGTGATACTCACACAAAATTTAAAGAAAAACAAAGAAAATTTTTAAGATTTATGATTTGGAATATTTTTATATTATTTATGTGATTAAAAATTATTTTATTAAAAATAAAAATAAAAATTATGCCACTTTAAGTTAGGACAGAAGAATATCACCCTGGTTGACTGACTTTCAGCTCTTTAGACGTAATTCCACCTCAGCTATAAAATTGTTTATTTATCATCAGAAGCTGAAACAGGAACTTTTTTTTTAATTTAAAAGATGTTTTAAAATTTTAGGCAAATATAAATTAATGTTATAACATTTGGGTAAAATATTTTTTAGTTTGATTACTCAACCACAACTGCTACTGTCAATCAGTAATTTTTGTGTCTTTTAATTTATTGTACTTTTAAAAATTTAAATTATATTCATAATAATTTTAATAAGTATTTTATATAAATTTATATTTTACGTTAAAATTATAAATTCAGATATACTCGATCTTGCACGTTGTATTCTCTTCTGTTTATTTTATTTTAAAAGAAAATATATAAGTTGAACTCTAAAGTTATATGAAAAAATCATTTACATACTGATAATTTATAGTCGTTCTCTTACCAATGCTTATTTAACATAGAACTAATTAGCTTCTAACTTTGTTAGTTTGGTTGTTGGGTATGATTTCGTAATGTATTGTACGTATTATTATATTATAATCTCGGCTTAATAATTTTGATTTTGATTTTAAATATTATATTATTTTTATATTAAATTAATATTTTAAAATTTAATTTCAGTATTTTATTGATATAGTAAATCGTGTTATGAAATAATAAAGAAAGAACAAGAATATGTAGAGAAAGAGAAGTTCTTATTTCTCTTGAGGGATTAAAGAGATGATTTACGATGAATGGAAAAACTCTTTATTTATATGGGAAAACTAACTTGGTTCCAAAGTTATAAACCTTAACTTTCTTCCTAAGAAATAGACATTCACCATAAATAGAAAATATATAAAACAAATCGATAATTATAGTTTATTCGATTTGACTTACATATATTTATATAATATAGAATTACGACTTCTATTTTCAAGAAATATCTTAATTATATCGTATTAACATCTTATATGTGTATAAATATTTAAAAAAATTATATATGCATGCAATTTTCTTCGTAAATCAATTACACAAAAAAAAGATATAATTAAGATAATAGTCAAATTTTCAACATCTAAATAATTAGCTTTATAATAGCTAATATTTTATATATTTGCTATTATCTCATTAATATATATGAATTATATATAACTATGTATGATAATTAATATTAAAAAATTAAAAAAGGAAATAATGATGTGATTATTTAAAAGTTGAAAATTTTAAAAATATTTTTAATTTTTTTATCTTTTTTGATTTTTTTAATATTTTTAATTTATTAAAATTTAAATTTTGATATAATATTCGATATTTATTGTATTATATCTATCTCTCATAATAAATTATTACTTTCTATGAATAGTAAGAAAAACAAAATTCCATTCCGCATTATCTTTCCGGTAAATATTTAGTGCACCCAACCGGTATTTGTACTAAGTCATACAATAATTTAACTTTAATAGTTAAAACAAAAATACATATTAAATAATTATAATTAAATAATAAATACATGAAAACGGTTATATATATCATATCAGTTCAAACATTATATTTATTAAATTGACATCAACACTACTTTTTTTTTTCTACTATTAATAAGTAAAGATCTTTGTACGATGAAGAGGATATTTTTAGTAAATGATTATATATATTATTTTATAAATAATATAGAAAAACTTATAACAAAATTGAGTCACCAATGTACATGACAGCAACAGGGAAAAGTCAGATCATGTGAAATTAAACTGTGAAATTGAAACAGGAATTAAATTGAATCAGAATATTTCAAGCTCATCAGTCGACCAATTATTTTTTAATCTTTTCTTTTTTATATTAAATTTTTTTTCGTAAACCACAATATGTTTCAAGTGTTTATAAGATATCTTTGTATCATTTATTATTCAATTTGAAAAATTAAAATTTCAAAAAAATTTATGCGAACTGAAAAAAGAAAATTTAACTAAATTATAAGCTAATATATTTTGTATTCTCTTACCGTCAATTTGCTCGCTATTTTCAGTACGTGTAAATAAATAAATCTTTCAACAATATCCAGTTTCCCTCCGATTTAAATAAAGTTTCAATTATTAGGAAAAGCCCAAGACTTGGTATTATTATTATTATACATAAATTGCAGCAATTGAAAACCAAACGCGAGCCGCGGGATGGTCAACTCAATCAAAGTTCTCTCCATTTGGATGGCTCCACGTATTTATAACTGTTCTTTGGACACTATAAGAATGTACTTGTTGCCAAAAAGCTCAGGACCACTCCAGAATTTGGCTATTATTTAATTTTCTGTAGTTCATTTAGTAAGGAACTCCTGAGCTGGAGAAAAATAATAATAATTGGATGCAAAATAACAAATTTAAACTCATCATTTCAAAATTTTGAGGTGTATTCAATAGAAAATATTTCCTTGATTTTTGTTAAAGAATTATTTTGTTATAAGAATAACTAAATTATTTTTTTGTGTATTTGATAGGTAAGTTAAAAATATTATTCAAAAATATATTTATATATAATTTTAAATAAATATTAATTGAAGGTGGAGGTAAGAATAGAGTAGGTTATGACGTGGTGGAGATGAAGTTCACAAATAAAGTATGTTGAATAATGAGAATAACATAATTAATATAAAATATTATTTATAAAATTTATTTTTAATTATTTAGAAACTTATTTTTCTAGAGAGTTTTCTTTTAATGAAATTTAACTAATCGGACATTAAAAAAAATTTAGAAACATTTTTTACGTACAAAATACTCTGTTGATTATGACATCTTAACTACTAAATTGTCAGCGCAGCTGATCTGCTTCCACAGCAGAGGCTCCTTCACTCAAACACTGCCGTCTAAGAAAGAAAATTTTGGCATTGGAATATTTTTCGAATACAACAGTTCAATAAAAAATATGCCATACTCATCTAAAATTATACACATGAAAGCTTTAATTGTATTCTAGGATAGAGGCCACCAGATGTATCTAACATAGGTGAAAATGTGATTGTAATAGAATAAAGGAAAATATATTTAAGCTACAATATGAATATTTTGTTTTCGTTAAAAAGATTCAAACATAATAGTAGAAATTTTTATCGTCTAATAATAATATTCCTGACTTGCTGTTATAAAGATTTATTAATTTAACAATATTATATGATTCAAACAAATTCTGCACAAGTTATAAAATTCAAAAGCTCCGCACACAGACAAAAAAATATCTTTCTTTAATAAATAATTTCTTTTTCTCAAAAACATTAACCTCATTTTTATATGCACGTTACAATATTTTTCACATTCCATTATTAGATAAAAGAGATTTCTATGTATATGTGTTGAAGTTCTTTCTATAATGGCCCGTTCAATCGTTATAGAATCTTAGAAACCCAAGCGTGAGAATTAAAATTTTTATTGGTATGAATTTTAATGTCGGAATAACAAAAGTATATGAGCGAAGTGAATATTGAGAAAGACAAAGTTAAAATAAAGTGGGCCAGGTAGGTGAAACCATTGTAGTGAAGCGGGGGCATCACTATAGCGAGACATTGCCCGATTAGAGCGAGAATACTGTAGCGAGAGGCCTTGAACCAAAATTGCATAATTCCGTTTATTTTACAACTCATGATAACCTATTCTAAAGGATTCCTCATTTAGAAAGCTCCCAGGAGTGGGAATTTATACCTTCTACCCAAGAATGGAAAGGTTAGTTCCCAAAGAACAAGACTCCACCACTAGGCTTGGGATCAAGAAGCGAAATTCCATCGATTCATGACAATAACTTGGCGTCCAGGTAGGTTATGGTTTACTTGATTTTAAACTTTAGTTAGTGAACCATATAGATGTATAAAAAATTTGACGGTATGTTATATAAGATCGTAAAATTTGTAGCCCGGTATAACATGAGAAGAGGTGGATCCACATTGTGGAAATTTAACTATTAAACTTTATAATATACAATGTTTGGAAATTAAAGAGTGGAAATAGTAGAGACCTATTTTGTGCGCGATATTGATGTGTATATTCTTGATAGAAGTCTCACTTTGATGAACAATGAAAGGATGACGGTAGTAAAAATATAACTATCCGAGAAGAAACAAGTACCAGTGTAGACCGTAGTTAATCATTGATGAAATAAAAGCGGAACTTGGCTTATAATAATTATGGTGTGGTTGGTGATGATATTAATGAGATAATAATTATGTTAGGGACAAATAGGGCGGTAGTAATTCCATCTCAGAACGGAATTTGTAACGCTAATGTGAGAACTCATGTTGAATATTGTTATTGGTGTTAAGTCCTTATATGACAGTGTTGGAATTATTGGCTTGATAAATTGTTGAGATTATGTGATTATATTTATATTTAATTATCATTGAGATTTGTGACTTGTGTACTTTATTTGAATAAGCAATGAAATTGTTTAAATCTCGTGAATATAATTCATGATTTCGGTGTGTACTTGTGATAATCAATATATACCTGTTATGGTAGTCTTGTGAGATGACTAAATAGGGAACATATTAAGGTATGATGATGATGATGGAATAATATACCGTATTCTGATATAAAGGTTATTGTCGAGTGAGCATCCAGGACAAGTAGTTGCGATGATAGTTGAATAGTAAACCGTTATTCAGAGATAAGCGGTTTGTGTTCGAGTGAGCATCGGACGAGCGAATATGATATGGGTGACTCGAGTCCTGAGTGAGCATCCGGACGGCGAATATAATATGAGTGGCTCGAGACCGAGGATAGCATCTGAACAAACAGTTGATTGGAATACCATCGATATGATACATAAATTTTTAAAAATCTCCTGCAAGTAATTAAAAAATATATTTAAAAAATATTAATTAAAAAATATATTATAATTTAATTTTAAAAATAAAATATGATAAGTAAAAAAAACAAATAACATATAATGAAGTAACGATGGAGGCAAGAAAAAAAGTAGGTAATGATGGAAAAGCGCACTATAGAAAACAAGAAAAAAGAGATATATAATCCAGGCCTTTTAATATATATTATTACTAGATAGACAATTGGCTTAAATTCAAACGTAAAGATTACAGTAGCAATTCGAGCTAGAGCTAATCTGGACCTTTGGTTAAGTTGATTGGTGGAACAAAAATAATAATTTTAAAATATATTTTATAATTTTATTTAATAATAGATATTTAATTTTTAAAAAGTATTTAATTCTATTATTTTAATCTAATGAATAAAAATAAAAAATTAGATAAAGTAATATTCTGAAATATTTCAATTTTTCCATCGCACGAGCAAATGATCCCTTAGGAAACATAGCAACTTTCTCAGGTTGGTTAATTAATTGCCTTATTAACTCGTTAGATCAAGCTTCAAGAAAATTAAAAGTGTGTATTTTCTCTATATTGTTTATTTATATATGTTCGATCAATTTTTTTCTTTTTAAGAAAAGGTGTTTCTGAATAGTAGCAGAAATTAAAAAAATTAATTTAAACAAACAAATAAAATAAAAAAATTAAAAAAATTAAAGTGTTTTTCAAATTTATTAGTGTGCCAAATTACTGCTCCTAAATTAAATTTTTTAAAAGCATATTTTAAATGAGTGATTTTAAATTTTCTGTCAAATAGATAAAAAATAATTGTTGATTACTCATCAATTTGGAGCATGCATGCTGCCTGGGCATTACAAATAAAACATCTAATCTAATTAGCTTTTGGCTCGTCTGTTTAATCTAAAATTTATAATATTGAGATCACTAGTAATATTGCTGAAGGGAAGCAATTAAATTCAACATTATTGTGTTCTGGATAACGAGAAATATAGAAAATTACACGTACCGAAAAATATGAGCAAATTGGATATAAGAGAATACAAAATGTATTAGCTTATAATCTAGTTAAATTTTTATTTTCAGTTAAGCAACAAAATTTCTTGAGATTCTGTTTTCAAATTGGTGTAAATGATATAACATATCTTATTTTGATATAACTATTGAAATAATATAATATCATGGCTTATGGAAAATTTTTTTGATATAAGAAGAAAAAGAAAATTAATTGGTCGACATGATGAGCTTGGAATCTTTGATCAATTAATTATGTTCCAGTTCCAATTTCAGCTTTTCCCCGTTGCTGTCATATAAATTGGTGACTCAATTTTGTTATAAGCTTTCTATATTATTTACAAAATAATATATATAATTATTGCGATATCCTTCATTGTACAAAGATCTTTCACTTAATAATATTAGAAAGAAAAAAGAGAGAAAAAAGGAAAAAATATAATAAAATAATAATATAATATATAAATATCTCATCATTTGAAAATGATACTACAAACTTTACTACTCAAAACAAAATTCGTTTTAATTGTACTCCCTTTATTTCAATTTATACCATCTGATCCACTGACCACAAAATTAAGAGTACTCTTTCTTAAAAAATTACAATGTTAAATGATTTATCACGTTTATTTAGTTATAAAATTTTTAATATCTATAATCTTAAGTATATATATAATTAATTCAGGGTGAATGTTTGAATAATTTGGCTTAGATGAAATTTTGATTTTTAAATTAAAGAAATTATAGTTTAAATTTAATTTAAATAACTTTTTATTTTTTTTATTTTTTTTATTTTTTTTATTTTTTTTGTTTTTTGAATTTTTGAATATTTTAAATTTTTGCATTTTAAGTCTATAAATTGAGCTACTTCTTCTAATTCAAGAAAAATATTAAAATCTAGTATTTATAAAGTATTAGATTATATTAATAATTTTTATTTTCATCATAATCATCCAAATAAAATAGACAACTAATGAAATCATTATACAGAAAATGCAATAGAGATGTTAATAGGCCATAAGAATAAATAATAATAAAATAACTTATTAAACTTTTTTTTTTTTTGGTTAAATAACTTAGTAAATTAATTACTATTATATATGAGCTAATGTCCAATGGGTGAGGTATTTGACTTATTGGTATTGAAATATGGGTAATGGTGTTGCCCAATGAATAGGATTTACATATAAGAATTTTAAAAAGAAAAATTTGAATATTAAAAAATCTGCAGTATAAATCTAATCCCCAATTCAAAATTTGAAATTCAAAACTCCAAATAAAAGGTCTCAACAAATTGAATTTTGACTTAGATTTTGAATTTTCTGAAATTATGATCGCTCCTACAATCAACTAGATCATTCAACCAAATCGAGAGCAAGGACTGAGAGTAACATGGAATTCATAATTTAAAAAAAAACTCTCTCCGTCCATCTTTTTTTATTGGTAATTAGTGAATTTTATTACCAAGTGAAATATATACAAAACAACGGATGTACACAATCTGCCTACGCTATTACAAATTTCTCAATATGACTCTCTCTACCTATAGTTAATACTTACAAAGAGTAAGTAAGACATTTGTATATCATGCAGCTCTAGCTATACTAGTGCAAGCTATTCTCTTAGTGACCATGTCAATTGTGCCTTCCTTCTTCTCAAACAGCCTGGTATTTCGCTCTATCCAAATAGGATAGATGAATTACGTGTACACTAGCTTAAGCTTGGCTCTGTGGTATCCTTTAGTATGCAATATGATCCACTCGTACCAGTCGAGGGTGTTTGGCAGATTTAACCAACTCCTGATATTCCTCCATATTAGTCTAATAAACATGCAATCAACAAAACAGATAGGAGATGGATTTAGGAGCTTGATTGCAAAGGCAACAAGTAGGATCGACCTGAATGCCCCAAGAACTTAGTTTATTTGTATTTAATATCTCCCATGGAAGTATAGCCAAGTAATAAATAAAGCCTTTAGTCTAGCCTGATTCTGGTACATTATTCCTCTCTGCGGAACCTTTGGCAAGTTGCCAAGAAGCTGAAGCATCAATGCCTTTTTGTGGGATTGAAGAAGGACTATGCTAAAGGTGTGCTCTGGCTTTAAAAGGGTTTCTGTCATCAAAGAGCCATAGACATTTGTACATTGTCTAAATATCACATACACATGTGATATAGTAACTGTGAATTCATTTGATCCACAATTTATCCTGTTTATTAATAAAATTCTAATAATTTTTTGTCTGTGCAGCCTTATTCCACAACTTTATGTTAATAAGGTTAAGTCCTCCCCTGTTGCTAGGAAGACATACCCTATGCCACGCTATAAAGATCCGTTGGTGATGGTGTCACCCCCTGACCATACATAGCTCTTCCATATAGCTTTAATAGTCTTCATGACTTATGTTGGCACGAGAAATAGTTGGGACCACTAAGCTTGGATCTCAAATGCCACTAAGCTTGGATCCCAAATGCCACTGTTTGAATAAGTTGTAGCCTTCCATCTCTACTTATTCAGTAGTGGCTTGACACATCCCTTAAGAAGTAATAAATAGAATGATAATTTTTATTATATGCTGCAAATATAATAAATTCTATGCTTTGAGAAATATATTAAAAAATAACTATAGTTAATAATAAGAGTAAACTAGAAATTAAATGATAAATTATGTGTTGATGTACTAAAATAAACATCTATTTTACTACAATAAACAAATAAAAATAAACAAAAAACAATATATAATTAATTTGGTTACGCATATAAAAAACACATTAAAATCTCTAAAAATTTGAGAAAAGACAAAATAACATTTATGAATCTATAAAACTTTGACATTCAAATTTGATAGGAATTTCAAGATATTTTTCAATTTTTATTTTAAAAAAAAATTCTTTTTAAAACTCCTGTTTTCATTTATCCGTGGGGATGTTTTTACTTTAAAAGAGTCGGTGGGTGTTTTGTTCTACTGGAACTGTGGATCCCAAAAGAGTTTCATGATTGACTATTTCTGATTCAACTCAATCTAGTGGCCTTCTCAACAATTCTTTAATTAATAATGGTGGCCCTTTCAGTAGTTATTTTAAAAAAATTTTTTTAATTTTTTTAATTTTTTTAATTTTTTTAATTTTTTGTTTTTTTATAAAATAAATTTTAATATATTTTATATATCAGAAAAAATAAAAACAGTGAAGAAAGTTTCTCAAGCATCATGGCTATGCAAGTGATGTTGGTGAGATTATTTTGTAAATGCTTGGTTTATAACGTGAAAGTGATAAGATTTTAAAAAAGTTTGGTATGGTGGTGGACTTCGTTAATTTCAGCAATTAACAATTGAAGTCGAAATTAAGAAGATTTGAGTAAATATTTAGATTACAAAATATGTTTTAATCACCGTCATATTGAGAAGGGAAGCATATAATGTGAAATTTATGAATGAGGCAAGTGGAAATTCACTAATTCTTTTTCCACTACCAGATTTTGTATTTATGTAGTCTTCAATCACACCTACAAAATATAATGAAATGGATGGATTTTGTTTTTCTTCCATGCGTTGGTATCCGCGTTTTAGTCTAGATCTTATGGTTTTTGTCTGCCACATGGAATTGGCATATGAAAGTGGCAATTAATTGAAATCTTTATATAAATAGTCGATTTTTTAAGTCGGTAAATCAAATATATATGAGAAGGCTATTAACCTGTCCCACGTCACTATAACATAATCGTGAAATTAATTAGTTGATCATTTCCTAATTACTTTCCACAAAAAAAAAAATGCACAATTAAACTTCAAGCTATACATATTTCATATATCAAGCAGCAAATGCTAATTAAACAGTGGAGTATCTTTTTCATTTCATCCGCTAGTTAGCTAGCTATTACGGTGATGGATTCTCACATTGAGACCACCAACCATATGTGCAGTTAAAAGAGGCACAAAAATCGGCTTTTCTACTTTAACTGCCGGTTTAATCTCGAACCGCCTTAGAACCGATGCCAACACATGCTTCATCTGCGTGAATGCCATTTCTTTCCCCAAACAAATTCTTGGACCTGCTTGAAACACTGGAAACTTATACGCACTCACACTTTTCAACGCTCCATTTTCGTCGATCCAACGGTCCGGTTTGAATTCGAGCCGGTCTTTTCCCCAAATGTCCTCCATCCGACCCATTCCGTACGGAAAATAAGTAACTCTATTGCCCTTTTGAACCCTTGTCCCGTCATATTATGTCGTCTTTAGCAGCGTGCTTAGAGTCCCAAGCCACTGGCGGATAAAGCCTCATCGATTCATTCAAGCACGCATGTAAATACTTCATCTCTTTTAAATCGTCGAATTCGAGCGCCTTATCGCCGTTGTTGATCGACGTTATTTCATCGATCATTTGGTTTTTGACGTCGGGGTGATTTGTAGTGAGCCAAAAAAGCCACGTCAATGCGGAAGAAGTTGTATCTCTTCCCGCCATGAGAAAACTTATGACCATATCTCTCACCACTTCATCTTCGTGTCCAGCAATTAATAATCTGGAGAGAAGATCCATGTTCTTCTGATCTCCATTTTCATTAGCGATCTTTTGTTTCTTTTTCTCTGATGATTTCATTATTACGGCTGTGAACGCGTTTCACGTTTTCCTTCAGCTTCTTCTCGGATCCCAAATTGAGCGCTCTCTTGCTTTTCCAAACCGCATAGACGGGAGCCATCCCGCGCATTACCTTGAGAAGCGGTGTCGAACGAATCTACGAGAACTGGCACGTGCGAGAGATCAGCTCCAGCAATGGGGTCCGCACCGAGGACACTACCGATAGTGTCGAATGCAAGCGTCTAAGCACATCTTGCAAATTCAACACTTTGGCTGATTTAGCAGCCTGGTTCAGCAAAAGGAATGGTCTGCTCTCCAATATTCTTCTAAGTTTTGACCACGAACTCCCTCAATGACTTTGTGCTGAACTCGTGGCTAGCCAATTTGCGCTGGGCGTTCCACAGCTCGCCGTCCACGTTGAAGATCCCACGTCCTAGAAAATCGCCTAGAATCTCCGTAAAGGGCAGGCCTTTAGGATAATTTGTAAAATTTGTTTTGAGAATGTACTCAACGTTATTCGGGTTGGCTGTGACTATGGTTCGAGGAGCGCCGAAGCGCTGAACTAGAATGGTTTGTGTGGGGGAGTCAGATAAAAGTTCGGTGTACCAATCCAATAGCCGATGCCGATTTTGTAGAAGGAAGCCAGGCATCCAAGGATCCAGATAAGAGGAAGGACCATAAACAGGAGCGAATTTTCCGGAATTTGAGATGGAGTTTTCACGGAGAAGTACAAAAATGAGAAGGAAAGTAACCTAAAATGAAGAAAGAAATAGGGGAAAGAAACATCTTCTTTCTTAAAGCAGGTGATTAGTGTCTACAGTGAGTTTCAAAGGGGAGATATACTAAGGCTATAAACTGAAAGAGTGAATGAGATTTGATTGAATTTGAGGGAGAAGTGGATCCTATTTATATTTATATTGGAAAGAAAATGACAAGATGGAGAAATTTGCAACACTTTGCTTGTATTGTGCATTTTTATCACGTGATTCTTAAGCGCAAAGAGTGACTTGAAAAAGTAGGCTGCGGCGGAGAACTTTTCAGAATCATGCGCCGAGAAAATGTCCTCCTACATATGCCTTTGTAAAACCGTACTAATACTTCCATCGTTCACTTTTGTATCGACATTTGAATAATATTATTTTTCTTAGTTTACTTTTCCTATAGGTTAAAAATAAAACAAAAATAAAAAATATTTTTAATTCAATTAATTTAATTTAGTAATTAAAATTGGTGTAAAATTATATATTAATTCTTTCGTTTTCTTTATAGTGGATTTACTCCTTAATTTTATTTTAAAATAAGTAATATTTGTACTTAAGAGATATTAATGATGTTTTTCTCATTTTACTTTTATTTAAATGAAGAAATTTTATATAAAAGATATGTATGAATTAAAAATACTATTCATTTTAAAATGAAAGGAGGAAAAATTTCCCTTTTTATGAATTTTTATTGAAGACAGGTCGACAAACGTTATAATAACATCATCTTCTAACCATATGGGAGTTACAAACTTTATTACACCTAATTTTAGGTAAGTCGTGTCGGCCTATTACAGCCGAATTCCTACGTAAGTCTGTGGTTGTGGTTGTGGAGCTTTAAGAAGGTTTTACTATTTCAAAAAAATATTAATATTTAATTATTTGAAAAGAAATTATTATAGCTATAATTATAATTGTAAGATATTTGATATTATTTATTTATTTATTATGAATAGTTTTTGTTGATTATTATTCTACTATTGCTATAATGTCAATAGCTAGTATTGACTCCTCTTTATTGCCGTTAATCTTATTGACATCAATTTTTTTTTTAAATCCTTATAGAAATTAATCCTCTAATAATGAAAATTCCATTGTGACTTGAGTTCTTGACACCTATTTATAATTGCATGATTTTCTCTTTTGAAAGATAGAGATAGTGATAAATAACTTATACTGATATTTTCTTAATGTGCTGAAGTTTCTTTGATATCATTCTAGGGATATATTAATATTAGTTGAAATATCCTTAATATAAACAATATCTTTTTCATGTTTCCAAGTTTTAAAAAAATTCTTTACAAATTTCGTGATCAACTATTTTTCATAAGATTTTCAATATTTACTTTCATCTGAATATTAATGTTTATTTTATACTTCTTATTTACTTCTCCATCTCATTTTAACTCTCATTTTAGTTCTTTGCACGTTGATTAAAAGAAAAAAATCCACATAGATATGTTACATATATATATATATATACACAAACACTAGGTAATCAATGTTAAAGCTAAAATGGCAGTAAATTAGACGGAAAAGTTACTATTTTTCAAATAATACTCCATCTTTTCAAATTATAACTGGCTTACTTTCTTTTCTTTTCAAAAAAAACTTTTAGTTTCAGCATGGTACATTTAATGAAGTGCCACAACATTCAAATGATATTTCCATATATTTCACATATTTTAAATTTAAAATTACACTATTCAAAAGGTTCACTTACTATGGTAATTTCATATTTAGTGAAATTACGACACATAAAATAAAATGACAAGAAACATTATTATGCAATATACGTATAACTTCTAGAAAAATATTATGTATTCGACATTGGCCATGATGATATCTTATTGTACATGAAACGACGACGAAGACCTTGAACAGCTCGTAAGCTATTCATAATTTTCTCCTTCAAATTGGGACAAGCTTCTTTTCATGATAATGTAGCTCATATTATATATATGTTACTATTTCAATACTTTTGACTTTCCATTTGTATTATAAAGTCAAATTTCAATACTTTTTGACCATTCAACTATATAATATACACTGCATCTATAGTCAAATTAATTGATATTGGAAGTAGCAAATATTATATACTTAGGTCGTTTTGTACGTCTGTAGAATAAATACCGGGTTGAATAAGTCACTATTTGGTTTTGGAATCAAAGTACCTTATTAAAAGATCGACCTCACTGAACAAAATATTTCACGTTCGCAAAATTCATGGAAAGTGATATTGACATTGTTAGCATTATGTGCCACATGTTTTTATTATATATATATTAAATTTTATATTAAATAATAAGCATTATAATGTAATTAAAATAAATTCTCTGTGCTATTTCACGAGGCAATCCACATCGATAGTTGTTAATACAGACAAAACTTTGTGATAGTCATTTCTGTACATTCAATGTACTCTACGGATAGAGGAATACATAGAGTTGAACATAGTAAAAAATAGAATTGAAAGATTTCGTTGAAATTGTTAGTTTGAAAATTTCCCGAAAAGCTAATCATAGGTTCTTCTCTCCATCGGAACAATGGGGCCGTTATACTCATTACTAAACTTGTTGAAGAGATGAAATATAACCAGAGTACTTATCTTTTGATCAGCAGTTGAATCGATCATCAGAAGAAGAATTAAGCCAAAAATTAAGATACATTATGGGAAAATCAAACTTCCATCGAAGAGAAGCAAATGAAAGGCTTTTATAAAAATTCTCGTAGAATCGAGAATCAATATGTCTTTTATTCAACTCATCTTATACCCAACCCACCTTTGCCTGTATGAAATATGAACTAATTAAATTATTACTTCTGCCCAAATTTAATCTAACCCGCCTATATACCGTCACTGATCGAGAATTACTGCACGACTTAAAATTCTTTCAAACCAGGTAGAAAAACCTTCTTTGCATCTTTCCAGGATTTCTTTAGCTTCAAATCTATTGATAGTCAGCAACTGCGTTAAATTTCTCCTTTTCTTTTTGGTTATCTAAAAATCAATATTCTTCATCACCCGATACCTACAAATCTCTACTTCCTAATTAGCTATTTGCATACCAGCAATAGGTGAAAGATGAATAATTTTAAATTATTTTTAACACGTTAAGTGTTTTTATCCGATAAATAAAAGGAAAAGATAAATTTGATCTCATGAATAAAAATAAAATATTTTATAACATTTTTAATTACATTAAAAGGTATTTTAAATCTCTTTTTCAATATAAATATTGAGAGCAACACATATGAAACCCAAGACGAATCCAGAATGCACCAGCTGTTTTTGGTTTACAGAGGCAATAGCTATAAAATGCTTATAAATAGCTAACTGCAAACACAATAATTATTACAATATTTACTGAACATCGTTCTAAAAATCTATAAACTTTAAAACTTGGAATTGCTTCTCTGGAAAACTCTTCGCACCCAAAATATTGTTCATATGCTTCAATAATATTTTGTCCAAACCAAAGATTATGCGGTCAGGCTACAGTTGTGCTGACAAAAACAAAATAAAATAATCAAAAAATGATCCAGCTAGCAGTGATAAAGGTAGGCACGTGATATGTATATATAAATTTAGAGCATGTGACCAGTGTCTCTGTTGCCAAAATTAAGGAATCAAGATGTCCATAACCATATATTTTTTTCAATTCAAGGACCATTTTTATTTTGTTTCTGGTTTTACGTCGGCATCAAGCTCTCAGACAATTATGTCATTTTTCTCAATGACATACACAACATTTTGTATATATATATATATTAAAAAAATAAAAAAAATAAAAAAAATAAAAAAAATAAAAAAAATAAAAAAAATAAAAAAAATAAAAAAAATAAAAAAATTTTTTATTTATTTTAGAATAGTAAAATGATTTGAGCGACTTTTATATTTGTCCGATTAATTTTATTATTTTTGAAATTTTTAGTACTTCACATAGTTTAGGAGTTTGATTTGATGAAATAAAAAAGTGTTTGGAAGGAAATTCTATGACGCGCAAAATCGAAATGATAATTGAAACAAGAACAAAAATCTCCCAAGCCTTGTAATTCATCCATAATAATATGATATCGCATACTTTGGTATAGAGTTGAGCGTTTATACTCCCCACATACAAAGGTAATGAATTGAAAAAAACTTTACAACTTTTTGATTCTTTTTCTTTTAATAATTGAAGCTCAAAGAGTCATGAATCACGATTAAGGTCAGTTAAAATCAATAATGATAGAAAATATCATAAAATTATAAAACACAATTTAAAAATAGTTAAAAAATTTATCAATTAAAAAAACAAAAAAAACATGTAATTTAATTAAAATACAAAAATAAACACATAATTAAAAATTTAAAATTTAATAATTTGAAAGAATTAAAATTTTAAATGCATAAACACTAAATCTCTCTGACCACTTCTTGATCATGTATTGAAGGCAGATTAAACATAGCCTTAAGCTAACCTGGTTTCAAACAGATAAGAATGATATCAATTTCACACAACCTTTTATCAAATATAGCTTATGTCAAAAGATTGTCTTGATTCAGATATAGTGTCAAGTGTTAATGTTTTATATGAATTTTGAATATAAAACTTTTAATTTAAAAAAATAAAATTTATGATTTTTTTAATATTTTTAATTATATTAGTTTTTTTTTGTTTTTAATAATTTTATAAATTTGCCAAACCGTTTTTTATTTTTTGACTTTCAAAATAATACTTGAAGACAATCTTTTTGGATCAAAAGGAAAGAAGGAAATAGTTTCTAGCTCTTTACATTTCTTTTTTTCTACAAAATATCTTTATTTTGACAAGTAAAAAACGTGGAAAGATATTTTTTTATTATTTATTATTATTTAAATTTTAAAGAGATAAGATCTCTCACTTTCTAAAGTTTTTTATGGTCACAAATTGCTTGAAATTATTATATGTACAATTAAGCCTTCTTAAATGTAAAGTTTATAAGCTTTAAAACAAAACAATTTACATGTTGCAACACGTAAAATTATATACATGATACAACGTATGCACACTTAACTCCAAACGAATTTCATCACTCATTTTTTAACATTAATTTAACCCTTTCATTTTAATTTACCTCCTTTCTTGCCGATCCATTCAGTATAATGCAAACATTTCATTTTGAAACTTTTATTGTTCCCCAATTACGTAAATAAAAAGTCATAATTTGTAACGCACACCATTCACATTCCCTACTCCTAAAACAATACAATTTCGGCGCTGTTAACTTTATTTACAATCGATATGCCCTGCCACGAGGCCCACGACACTCCTTTTATTTTTATTTTTATTTTTTTAATAAAAAAATTATTTAAATTTATATTAAGATTTAATTAAATTCATAACTTGAATGAAAAAAACATGACATGCATGTGGGTTGGATTTAAATCCGTAATACTGCTCAAATAACGTCACATCTCCAGCTAATTATGCTTCTCTATGCAACTAATTGTAGTTGCTATCTTATTAGTGTTTCATTAGTTTGAAAATCATTCATCTTTTCCACAACTCTCTATTGCTCAACAAAGTTTAGACTGGATTTTCTACAATTCCTCCTTTTCTATTATTTTTAAGAAAAAAAGAATTGACGTAAAGTGTTTAAACTATAAAAAGAGTTTAAATTCTATATATAAATATATGCACCGCCAACAATTCAAATATATTTAAATAATCAAATTATTTTTAAAATAATGAGTAATTAGATAGTAAGCAATTTTCTGTAATCAGTGAATTGTATATATGTGGGTCGTGTGTTTACGTGCGCTCTTATTTATTTCTTTACTTCATGTATTATAATACAATAAATTTTCATTATTCATTTTTATTTGTCTAATTTAAAAAATGAAGAATTAAGATGTTATTTAATCTTAATTTATCCTTATTGTTGACTATAGTGATTTTTTTTAAAGTATTGAATTTATTATATTCAAAGGATGCTATAGTGAAACTATCATCCTATTTATTACTTATTAAATGTATGTTAAATTAATATTAAATAAATAAAAATACAAAAAATATATTTAAGGGAAAGCTTTAAATATATGTGCACTTTGACAATTAGTTTAAAGAATCATATGGTGAAATGATTATTTGGTGCACCTCTATAAATGAGGTTGGAATTGAAATCACATGTTTGATTTGTCTTGTTAATTTTTATAATATATATATATATATATATATATAAGTTTTAATCTATCACCTTTAATTAGGCAGTGTGCATTATGGAGGTTAGGCTAGATTCCTATACCATATTTATTCAACATTTGAAAGATTACACAAAACAAGTGAACTTCATAAGATTTTTTTCACTTTTTCCCCCTTTTTTATCTATTTATTTTATTTTTTAATAGCTTAAAAAATTTTTAAATTTAAGTAATTAATTTTATCCTTCCACTATAGTCATCTTCTTTGTACTTAGATATCTTAATATTCATTTATGTGTTTTTCACCTTTCCATTCCCAACATTGCGTAATTTTCCCTCACTTTTTGGTCATTGCTTCTCATTTAATCTCCTATTAATAAATATATGGACATAATGGTGCAGTTACATTCCAAAAATTATCTGTCTAAATCTCAGCTAACGAATATATGATACAAAATTTTCTTTCATGTGATTAGATTCTTAGAGAAAAATATCACTTTTTCTGTTGAAGGCTTAAAGAACTATTAAGGTGAATTCTCTCTTCTTCTTTTTATAATATATAACTTTGATTGTATGTCTTAATAATATGATATTAATTATTTTAAATGTTCATTCTACTTTTTTCATTTTAATATTATTGCAGCAAGATTTTCTTTTTGATTTTCATTGTTAGCTTCATCAAAAGATGTTATAAGGGTAGACTTTGTGTAATATACTCATATATAATGGATCATATAGATACGCTTTATGTACTTACGATTAATTATTCTATTTTGAATATATAAGTTGGTATTTTGTATATTATCTATAATTTAATTTTGTTATTTTTATTACAAGAGATTCTTCTAACATACTTCAATCTTTTTTTAGATCAGATAAACAAGAAGAGAGTCAAGACTCGAGAAGATGATAACAGTGAAAGTGTAACCTTGAGAATTGAAATTTGAGTTCAAAAAGATTTTGATATTGCTCTACAGAAGACATTTAATACTATTAGTAATATTTTAATCGGATAAAATCTAAAGCAAATCTCATTCTTCTGAATTTGGTATTATAGATGTTTAAATGATGACAAATTTAGATGACTTTAGGGCAGAGAAGACCGGCTTGAATTCAATTCAGGTGGAGGAGATTTGGCGAAAGACCGGCTTGAATTCAATTCCATTCGTGGATCGAATATGGAGTGTTGAGAAGTATGAATTTGCGTATAAGTTTCCTATGTTTCAAGCAGGTCCAAGGGTGTGTTTGGGAAAAGAAAGGGCATTCACCCCGATGAAATATATGTTGGCATCGGTTTTAAGGCAGTTCGAGATTAAATCGGCCGTTAAAGTGAAAATTTGATTTTTATTGCGTTTTCTTTTAGGGTTTATTCTGAATTTTCTAAGATATACAATATTAGAATTTTATTTTTGTCTCGAAAAGATTTTTTGTGGGGAAAAAGACTATACCTTAGTTATCTTTTCTTTTCGAAGAAAGAGTTTTAGACTTCTAAATATAAGATCTTTTCTTCTCATACATAATATAATAACATTCACAATGTAGTCTTTAAAGAGTCATGTTTAGAGAAAGATTATTTTTCAATAATTTTATATTTTTATATTAATTTTTCCATATAAGTTATTTGACCAAATCATATTAAATATCATACTTAATTTTGAAACATCCGCATGACAAAGTGATATTTTAATCCCAACACTTTTAACTGCAAACATGATTGGTGGTTTCAATGTGAGAATCCATCACCGTGATAGCTAGCGTGTGAAATAAAAAATACCGCACTGTTCAGTTAGTATATATTTTTGTAAATTAAAAATCTAAAATTAAGGAGTATATTATATGAATATATAGGTTGAAGGGTTAATTTCATGAGGTAGAAATGTTGCATTCTTATGATTATGTTAGAGTACGTCGGATAGGGTCTTTTGCTTTCTCATATGTTGATAGGCAATTTTCGTCTAGAGGCAAAATATTATATTTGAATTTTATGAATTTGAGCTATTTTTTATTTATCAGGTTTCAAAACTTAGTATTTTTATTTATTTTGTAATTTTTATAATATTAAAAAAGTTATGATTCAAAGTTATTGAATTTAGATGAAGCTGAGCAAATGTGTTGGTTACCATTGAAATAGTAGAGCAAGAAGAAGTTCGTTTTTTTAATATTTGGGGATACAAAATTACTGAATTTGGATGAAGCATAAGCAAAAATTGACTTTATCCTTATTGAATTCATATGTTTTTATTAATTAATAAGTTATATTAGTTAAATTATAATTTTTATTAATTTTTTTTTTAGAAATATATAAATCTTATTCTATCAAGTAAGAGGGAACGGGAGAAGTATGTAACTAAAAGATTAATTAGAAACCTTTACTTTACTCTTAATTGAAACTTTAACTTATTTACTTTATAAAAATCATGTTTAAAGGATTAACATGAGCAATTGACTTGGTTAGTTGGTTATATAGGTGATTTATGAATATGGTACTGTTCTATTTTCGGAAAGAAAAGAAAAAGAAAAATGAGGAGTGACCAAACTGGTTCTCTGATAAATAGCTGGTCTAGCTGTGTACATGTATTGACAAGAATTGGGCACGTGATATAATTTAGAGCATGTTCCAGTGTTTGCCGACTATATTAATCCAACCTCAATGCAGGTGGGCACGTATTAAATGGCTGGTCTAGCTGTGTACCTGAGTTGCTAATATTTCTTATCCCTTCGTTTTTGGCTATCCAATGATATATTTCATTAAGTCCCAATTTAATAGCTGATTTGGTCAAGTTTTTTAAAGATTAACAGTGTTTTTTTTTAAAAATAAATCTTTTCTTTTAATAAAAAGGTGTTTATCAAGTTTTGGCAGAAAGTAATTTTTGCAGGGAGCTTATTTTTCAGAAGCTAGAAAAATAGTTTCTTCAAATCACTTATTTGAAAAATATTTTGACAGAAATACACTTAGAAAAAAGCATTTCTCAAAATAAACTAATTTTAAAAGTTTGGTCAAACAAGCTATATAGAACACTTTTAAAAAGTTTGGTCAAATACTAATTACTGCTCAAAAATATTTTTTAAATTTATTAGTCAAACACAAATTGCTTCTCACCAAATGTATTTTTTTGATAAGCACTTTTTTTTAAAAAAACTTATCAAAATAAGCTGATTTTAGTGCCCAAATAGACCGTAAATGTGTGTTATTTTTCTTTTTATTTTGTCTAAAGAAACTTATCTATTTTTTATATTTAGTAAGTTTTTAATTTCAATATTTTACTCCCTTAGTTCTTCTTAACTTAATAGATATATTAAAAGCATTAAAAACTCAAATAATGATTGATCATTTTTTTTCAACTCTATTCTTAGTATTTAAGTTATTCTAGATTGTGAAAAGAATGATTATTGAATGTTTTTTAAAAGAATTACCTATTAATTAAAGGGTTATATTAGTGAAATTGTAATCCTTATTAATTTTCTTAAGAATATATTTAATCTTCCTATCAAGTAAAAGGAAACAGAAGGAATATGATAAATTTAAGATCACAAAATTTAAGGACTACGTACATTTTAAATTTAAGATCACAAGATTCACAAGTCTTCTTTTATTTTTTAAACTACATATTAATTCAAACTAAGACATTCAGAATTGCAACGAATGGAGTATATTTTTTTAGATTAAAAAAATTAAAATCGTTAACGTATATAAAGATTTCACTGAATTTGAATGGACATCTAGTAGAAAAGCTCAATCCATATTCTTCTAATCCTAAGGTCTTTTAGAATTTTTGGAGGCTACTATTCACCCTAAATCTTAGTTTCATATTAGATTAAGACAACTCCAAAATTTGATAAACTCATAAAATATTCATAAAGAGATTAAGATTTCAAATATTATCTTTCTCAAGTGAAGCAGATCTTGATTTTTTAGTTCACTTACAATTTTTATTTTGTAAAGTTTTGTGTCTTTTACACGTCTTTATTTTACGCATATGAGATCTTAAAAGCCTATTTTCTTCTATTCAATTTGTAAGTTGTCAAGAGTCTCATTTCCTCTAAGCTAATTTGGAAGTCAACAGTATATACCATAGATCAACTCAAAATATCAAAATATTATTAGATATTTTGGAGATCAAATACATTTCGGAAGATCTAAATAATCTTGTAATACGAGAAATATAATTCTAACAACTCTCAAATTAGAAAAATTAAAAAAAAAGTCAAAAAAATACGACCAAAAACTCACAATCTTGATAAATTTTATAACTTTATTTTTATTTATTTTATGATTACAGTTTATTTTTCATACTCAAAAAAAACTTGTTCAAACAAATGTAGGTACTACTAAAAAATATTAAACGAGAGAAAAGAAGTTATGCTAAAAGATCTTTTTCCATATTTTTGTACCTAAATTAACATCAAGTGACTATCACCTAATCAGCACAAATCCAATCTCTAATTTTTGGACAGACCGATTGAGCCGTTAGTATTAATTTAAGCTAATTAAATAGTTTATATATATATATATAATTTTTTTTATGTTTTTTCTTTTGTTGGTTGTTTTTTTTATTATTTACTTCAATTTACGTGATATTATTATATCTTTAATGTATTTGAGAAAATATTTTTGTATATTTAAATTAATGAATTTACAAAAATTATTCTTTTATATTTAAAAAATAATTAATTTAAATTAATTATCATTAATAACATTTTTATTGAAGCACGATTATTTTATAAAAACCACAAGTTTAGAATTATATATTTTTTATTAACTCTATGCCCAATTAAATGGATTTAAATGAAATGATCAAAATTAGTATCATATCGTGATGATTTCTCATCTTTGTTCTATATTATGACTTAAAAGGTATAACGTGATGCTAACGTGTCCAAATTGAATTTGGTCAATAAGTTTTTGAGCTACCACATCCATCTTTAATTAGGCCAATTTGAAAACGTGGTTGGATTTAGTTCACTAATAGGTGCATCATAATGCACACTACTTTATTATCCTGCATGAATTCAAAATACTGAATAATTTATTTTTTACTGTTAGGATAAGATTTAAATATTTTTAAAAAAAATTAATAGAGGTTCTAATTTATTAATATAATTCTATTAATTAATAGATACTTTTTAAAAATATACAATAATAATTTCACATTTTAAAGTGACATAAATACTAAGGATAGAGTTAGGAAAAATAATAAATAATTTCTTGAATTTTGATACTTTTTAGCTTCTCACTCCATTTCTTTTTAGTCGATAAACTAAGATTTACACACACATTAAAAAAATATTAATAGAGATTACAATTTGACTAATATAAACCTATCAATTAAAAATATTTTTGAAAAATACAATAATGAATTCTTTTACATTCTAAAATGACTTAAATTACTAAGAGTAAAGTTGAGAAAAGATTATCAATTATTTCTTGAATTTTAAAATAATTATTTTTAATATATCTAATGGTTTAAAAAAGCAGTATAATTTTAGAAAAAACCTAGAGTCCTAACTAGTTACATTAAGGTCATCCTGTTTATCTTACTTTATATAGCACATTATTCACACATACGTTTCTAATTAGATGTCGACACACAAATTTCGGCGCTGTACTGTCCGAAGAAAAGATAACAGAAGAAACATGCAAACTCTCTATCTCATTTAACTATTACTTCTTCTTATTCAATTCAATTTATCCCACATATATATGTTTTTTTTTGGAACTTATGATTTCAATTATATATAAATAATAATATAAATAACAAATAAAATAAAAAAATTAAAAATATTTTTATAATTAGAAACATCTCTTAAGCTTTTCTGACCGTTATATTTCTTTTTTTTAAATTGGTTTAATTTACTTCATCTATGAGAATTTTTATTAATTTTTCTTTTGTTCATCAAAAGTTATCTTAATCTCCATCGAGTTACTGTCTTAGCCCTGCATATCCTATAATCTGAATAATGAAATTTTGTGATTTATTGATTTGATTTTTCGAGATTAATTGAAAAAAAAGAAGATTGAAATGACTGTTTGAAATTTAATTTATATCTTCCTTTGAGATACAAAAATTATTATTTTCTTATAATATATTTATTATTCAATGATAAATTAAAAACATATGCCGTTAAAAGCGCACACATGTAATTTAATTTTTAATTTTTATTTATAATTTATAATCATACACGTAAAATAATATGCAGTTTTATGTCATGTCAGAGAAAGTTGAGTCGACATCAGTTTGAAATTTTAGTTAAGCTTTTTTCTTTTACTTCTGCAGGAATTCCCACACCGTCAATTTCAAGAGGAAAAAAGCAGCTGCTCAATTATAACACCGCTTTGCCTGGCACTTTTGCCTCTGGGATTAAACTTTTATTACTTCAGAATTGACATAGTTATTTGTGTCCAAGTCCAATATGAATTTTTCATATTTTACTCCAATTTACGTTGGAATCTTATTACCTAAGGCACTAAATCTTTATTGACATTCCAAATTCAATTTAAAATTGAATTTCTAAGATTCTTTAATATTAATTAAATTTTTAATTATGTGTTTATTTTTGTATTTTAATTAAATTACATGTTTTTTTTGTTTTTTTAATTATTAAATAATAAAATATTAATGGGAATCATATTTTCTAGCTGGAGTAACTGAAGAAGAACAAGCAGAGATCATAGGAAGAACAGGTTTCTCAATTGGTAAACTGCCAATGAGATATTTGGGGCTTCCATTATCATCAAAGAAATGGGGAAAATGGGTATAATCAGCTGGTGGAAAAGATCACAATGAGGATCACACAAGCATATTCAAAGCAGTTATCTTATGCAGGCAGATTACAGGTAATAAATGCTGTCTTATTTTCTATTTACAACTTACGGGGTGTTGTTTTCATCTTGCCACAAAGTATTCTAAAGGAGGTAGATAAGAAATGTAAGGAGTTTCTCTGGGGAGGATCTGAAGGGAGGAGGAGAGTAGCTCTAGTTTCTTGGGAAACAGTGTGTATTTCAAGAAATATAGGGGTTGAATATCAAGTGTTGTAGGAGATTGGAATGTGTGCGGTAGTAGGGAAATTGGTGGCGGGTGGGTGAGAAGAAGGATGTGTTGTGGGTGAAATGGGTGGATGAAATATATATGAAACATGAGGATGATATATGAATGCATACACTATCTCAGATTCCAGTTGGTATTGGAGAAAATTGGAATTCTATTAAAAATGATAGGTACGGTAGTATCAAAACAATAGATATGTATTTGTCTCCTTACGAGGTACTCAATGTCAAGTAGTTATGTTGCTATGCTGGAGAACATTCACAGGTTTCATGGGGCAGATTTGGTGTGGAATTCTATTCTACTAACTAAGCATAGAGTGATTTTCTGGTTGGCATATCAAAATAGACTGCTTACAAAGGACAGATTGATTAAAATGAATGTAGAGTGGACAATGATAAATGTTGCCTATGTTCGGAGGAGGCTAGGAAACACACCAACATTTATTTTCTGATTGTGGCCTTGTGGTTTTGTGATGCTAGAGGTGTTTAGCTAGATGTTGGATATTTCTCTGCCTATTTTGAATGCCGAAGTTGTGTAGAGTCGTTACGAAGGCGGCCTTTGGAAGCTTGGGAAGAAAGAAGTTGTTGCAGCAGTTTGGGGAGCAAGTATTTATCATACATAGGAAGCAAGAAATGGAATTTTAGACAAAATGTTTGTGACCTCAAGGTATGCTGCAGTGAAGACTATGAAGGAAATCAAGACAAGATTGGAGAGGATAGATAATAATACAAGGGAAGCAAGAAGATGTAAGGATTGGATACAAATCATAGTAAATAGGTGTTAGATTAGTAAATTGCTGTATGTTTTGAATTTTGGCATTTGCTTTGTACTTTTCATTTGTTGGTTATGGTAATATATTCACAGTTTATTACCAAAAAAAAAAATATTAATCGGAAAATGTTTAAAACACACTTTAAGTTAACTTGAAATTGTTGTTATACACTCCAACTTTGTGGGGGTCCTATATGCCCTCTAAAACATTTTTAACTAAAATTATTAAACCCCTAACTGCTTAGGTGGCAAGAAAAAGTGTAACACACTCTCCTTAAGAGAGTAAGAGCAACAAAATATGCTAAAATTTTATTTTCATAATATATATATATATATATATATATATATATTTTATCTCTTTCTTATTCTCTTATCTTCTTCATTGTTAACACTCACCGAAGGTAGCACCGCAACAACGCCAATACTTCCATTACCACACAGTCTTCAACTGAATTCAACATGTGCCCTGCCACCTCCTTTAAGGTGTTAATGGTTCGATTTGGGTCAGTTTTAATTAAAACCAAAACCAAAGCAATTTGGTCTGTTTTTAAATTTCTAAAACCAAACCGAATAAAATAAATAACCATTGATTTGGTTCTTGTCGGTTTGGTTCAATTTTAGATTTATAATAACTGTTAATTAATAATAGTAAAACAATAGAGACATGAAATAATTATTCAATTAAACATTAGGAATCAACAAAATTCTCTCTACTATTGCGAATAAATGTATCTGAATCTTCTATTATTTTCAACACTACTCAAAAGTTTTAGCATGTTTAAGTTGCATAAATGTCTTCAAAAATCAAAGAGGAAAGCGATTGAAGAGTAGATGAATGTCTTAGCAAAGAAAATAAAAAAGAAATTGACGTATGTCACACCACATATAAACAATTAGATTTAAAATATTGGGTCTGGACATAATTTTTAAGTAATAGAATTTAAACGTGTTGTAATGCATGTGAAATGAAGTATACTAAAACCAATTAATTTTTAAAAAAGATATAAAATATTTATAATTATTTATAAAAAACTACTAACATATATTCAAATAATTATAAAATTTATCGGTTGGGTTTAGTTATTTTTTTCGGTTTTTTAAAGTAAAACCAAAATCAAACCAAATATCACCGATTTTTAAAATTTAAAAAACCAAACTAGATGTCAGATTTTTATCGGTTTGGTTTGGTTTTGGTTTAGTTTTTTCACCAAAACAGTGAACACCCATTCTCCTCTGCTTCAAAAGCCATTAATTTTCAGATCCTCTTGAAACAATTTTCCTTCGGTCAAATTTTCTCCGGCAATCTTCCTCCGGCCAAACTGATTCCGGCAATCTACCTCCGACCAAAATTTTCATGGTAAAAAAGTAATAACTTCTCTTCTCTTCTTTCTCACAAATCATTCTCTCAATTTTTTACTTATATATAAATCAAAACTAATCAGTTACAAATAAAAATGAATATAAAAATCAAAACTAATTCGAGATCTACAAATAAAAATAAAATTTTGTTATGAAATATTTTTATTGGCCGGAAAAAGAAACCGGGCAGGTAGCGTAAGTACTGCTATCCTCAAAAATCAAAGAAAGTAAAAATAAAAAAAAATTGAATAATAAAGAAAAAGATTAAGAAGTAAAAGAAATTTTAAAAACATGAAATTTACACGCGCGCGCGTGCATATCACCCTCTAAAACAGATTTGAGTGTGACTTTTTGAGGTATATAAATTCTGTTTCAGACTAGTCCAGAGGGGTTATAGGACTCCCGCAAAGTTGGAGTGTGTAACAACAATTTCGGGCCAAGTTGATATGTGTTTTAAACCATTTTACCAATATTAGTTTATTAACAAAGGAAAGAACGCTCGTTAGTGTGCGATCCATAGATTCATTACTGGGCCGGTAGTAAATTGATCATATCTATATACTATTCAAGGGCGGCGATTAACAACATTTCATATGACTAGATAGCACGAAGTATACAATTTACTTTCAATAACCTATATATAGAAAGAATAATGTAGTATTTTCTTTTATCATATGACTCCACATCATCCCAAGATATGGTCTATCTTTCAAATCTCAATCATTAATTAACTATGTGTTTATGTCAAATTATAATCGGCGTCTATTGAATAGCCTAAGAAACTCCTTTCTTCTTTCATTCAATTGCCTTGGTCAAGGTCGTAACTAGCTAGTCAATCATTTATAATTCTTGACAATATAGAACTTAAACTTATTTACCAAGAGTGACAGATTCTATCTCAATCAATCATTAATAGAACAAACATTTAATCATACCCAATATCCTTTCAACTATTTCCATAAGGCCGGGTATCAAAGTATAATAAATAACATGTTAATTACTATGATAATCTCAGGTTAAAGAAAAATTTTACATCACATTCTTCAAGATAATATTCATTGTGAGTTTATAGTAATTCTAACCTGCCATTAGGAATTATCCAATGAGTCTGTAATATGATCATATTTCTATATGCATTAGCTATAAAGACCACCACATACATATTGATCTAACCAAACGGTAATATCCTAATTAGTAATCCTACGATCAAGAGCAATTTTAGATTAAATTATAAGAGATATGACTCTCTGTTTATCATGATCTCCATCACGATGTCAAGTCCCAAAACATAATCAAGTACTTTCTCATATTAATGAAATAATTTGATAATAACTATGAAAAAAAATATTTGGGGTCTATTTGGAAAGTCACTTGGTAATTGAGTTTGAGTGTAATTAGGTGTGACTTGTTTGTTTGGTTAGGTAATTACATGGCCAGCAGGGGAATTAGTGTGACTTCGAGGAGATAATTACACTCTCCAATTTTAAGGGGAGGTGAGAATTGCAGGTAATTACATGGTGTAATTGCAAGGATTACTCTAATTTTTATTTTTGTATTTATTTTAATTATACTTTAATATTTTATTTTAAAAAATTACAAAATTCAAAAATAATAATATATTATTATTTTAAAATACCTTTTTTTATTTTACATTATTTATTTTTTCATTTCCTTCTCTTCTCATTTTCTCAACCTTTACTTCTTGTGATTCCATGTAATTGCTTGTATTTTTAATTTTTATTTATTTATTTTCTTTATAGAACATAAATACAATATTATTCTATTTTAAAATTATAGTATAATCTTATTGTTAGTGATGTTGTAAACATGTTTTTCTTTTCTTTTGAATTAAATTTACTTAAGTTATATTGCAACTTAATTTAAGTTATGTTGGAATTTGACATAAGAGTATTATCTTAACACTTTTTCTTGATTTTGAATTTATGCTGTATTTTTTATTCTAATTTATTTGCTTTAGTAGTATTGACTTGTAATTTCACATTGCATGCAATTTATTTTCAGTTAGGATTGATGATTATTTTTATCAAATATTTGAAAAGAGAAGAAGATAAAAAGGAAATAAAATAAAAATATTTTTATTTATTTTGTTTTTTTATTTTAAAAATATTATTTAAGCTGTTATTGTGTGTTTATTAATTAAATTAAAATATAATTAATTTGAAAATATATATGAATTATTTTATAACATTAGCGAAAAGTATATATTTATTAATTAAGATATTTTTGAGAGACAATATGTATTTTAAAATACCTAATTTAATATGGCACATATTTTTAAATATTAGTTTTAAATTTTGTATAATTAACTTTTATTTTAAAGTTTTAATCTAACTAGTGATTACACTTCTACAATCAAATATCCTGCAACTTGTAATTTATGCTGTAATTTCATTATAAAAAACAAACAAGTGATCGTAATTACTATACTGTATAATTACTCCATTACCCGGTGACTTTACAAACAGACCCTATATGTCATTTTATTTATCAAATAAAGTTCATAAAAATATTTTTATCATCACGTGTGAGATTAGATTTAGGACATATCAACTCTATCCCTTACCAAAATTGCCAAGAACTACGTCTTTTTGAATATTTATTAATAAAATATATTTCACTTTATAGAAATGAATAGTTTTATTAAGAGGTAATAGAAGCTAAAAACTATTTTGTTTTCTGCAGACGTACAAAATGTACGGCCCTTAATAATATTCTAATTTGTATTTGGTCTTTATTATTTATTGTATTTTATTATTTCTTTTGTTGGATTATTTGAATTTAATTTTTTCTCTTAAAAACAGTTTTTTTATATCTAATTTCTTTTTATCTTCCTCAAATTCATTTTATAAAATTATATACTGAATATATTAATGTTATTTTGCCTTAATCGAGGAACAATATCATTAAGTTAATTGAGTGGAAAAATTAGTAAAACTTGACTTTAATACATGAAGATTATAAAGTTGGATGGTCAAAGGTATTTGTGCATATCTAATATGAGGTGCATTATCATGAAAACAAGCTCGTAGTTGAATGAAAGAAAGATAAGCTTACAAGTGGTTTTAGGTCCTGGTCATCTTCGTCACGTATGGAAAGATAATACCCTACCCAATGTGGACACATATTGCTTACCATATAAGTATTCATTATTCCTCCAATTTTATTTTAGCCATAATATATATATATATATATATATATATATATAGGCAATTAAATTTAGTCTCAATTGGCAATTAAACACTTAAACTTTGAGAATGCACATCTAGACACCTCAACTTGGTCTCAACTGACAACTAAGTACTCCAATAGTCCTCACTATGTCTTGTAAGCACACAATGCTGACGTGGCACATGACACAGTGAAACCAAGTTAAGGTGTCTGGATGATCAACTTGTAAGTTGGAGTGTTCCAGTGTACCAAAATGAAACCAAGTTGAGGTCTTATAAATGTCATTTCTCAAAGTTGGGTGTTTAATTAAAAGTTGAGGCCAAATTTAAATGTTTATTTATGTATTATGTCTTTATTTTATGAAATCATTATATACAGAACAGTAAGACACTGCTCGATATGTAATGCAAAGTAGAAATCCGTTTGAGATGACGGTAACTAAAAGTGTTATTAAAAAATTCCACACAACCTGAAATCTCACTCTTTGTATTGACGCCAAAATTATGACCTTAGGTTATTATGTGCTCAGAGGTAGATGCACCACGTATATTACGAATTGAGCAAAATTTATTACTAACTCATATTTGTATATGTATAGATCAATCCATTAATATATATTTTATACATATGTAAATTCATTACAGACGAATATCATAATAAGTTGGAGTCTGACGATAAAATATAATATTTTAAATTTATAAATTTTAGAATTGTCTATTCACATTGACACCATAATAAAAAATATAATCCAGAGAGTATGAAAAAGAACACTTCTTATAAGGTGCTGGTATTACATGTCGACCGGAAGAGAGTTTTACGGCGCTATGGTTCGCCAAAGCTAGTTCTGCGCCGTAGCCTACTTTTAACGCAAGAATCACGTGATGAAATTGCTTTGTAATAATGAAGTGAAGCAAATTTCCTCCCTCGTGTCATTTTCTTTCTACAAATATAAATAGAGCCCCCTATCCCTCTGAATCAATCACACCTTATTCACTCTTTCTCTTCCTCCTAAAGTCTTAACATTCACTTTGCTAAAAGATGTTTCTTTTCTTCGTTTTAGGGTTTCTTTCCTTCTCATTTTGTACTTCTCCTAAAACTTCAAGCTCTCAAATTCAGAATTCACACCCAATATGGCCCTTCCTCTTACCCCTTCCTTGGATGCCTTATTTCATTCTACAAAAATCCAGCATCAGCTATTGGATTAGTACACCCGAACTTTATCTGACTCCCCACACAAACCATTCTAGTTCAGCACTTCGGCGCTACTCGAACATAGTCACAGCCAACCCAGATAACGTTGAGTACATTCTCAAAACAAATTTTACAAATTATCCTAAAGGCCTGCCCTTTACGGAGATTCTAGGCGATTTTCTAGGACGTGGGATCTTCAACGTGGACGGCAGGCTGTGGAACGCCCAACGCAAATTGGCTGTCACGAGTTCAGCACAAAGTCATTGAGGGAGTTCGTGGTCAAAACTCTAGAAGAAGTAGTTGAGAGCAGACTCATTCCTTTGCTGAACCAGGCTGCTAAATCAGCCAAAGTGTTGGACTTGCAAGACGTGCTTAGACGCTTCGCATTCGACACTGCTGCAAGGTGTCCCTCGGTGCGGACCCCCATTGCTTGGATGATCTCTCGCACGTGCCAGTTCTCGTAGATTCGTTCGACACCGCTTCTCAAGCGTGTACAATGAGATGGCTCCGTCTATGCAGTTTGGAAAAGCAAGAGAGCGCTCAATTTAGGATCCGAGAAGAAGCTGAAGGAAAACGTGAAACGCGTTCACTGCTGCATTAATGAAATCATAGAAAAGAAACAAAGAATCGCTAATGAAAATGGAGATCAGAAGAACATGGATCTTCTCTCCAGATTATTAATTGCTGGACACGAAGATGAAATGGTGAGAGATATGGTCATAAGTTTTCTCATGGCGGGAAGAGATACAACTTCTTCCGCATTGACGTGGCTTTTTTGGCTCACTACAAATCACCCCGACGTCAAAAACCAAATGATCGATGAAATAACGTCGATCAACAGCAGCAATAAGGCGCTCAGGTGATTGACGATTTAAAAAGAGATGAAGTATTTACATGCGTGCTTGAATGAATCGATGAGGCTTTATCCGCCAGTGGCTTGGGACTCTAAGCGCTGCTAAAGACGACATATTGCCAGACAGGACAAGGGTTCAAAGAACCCAATAGAGTTACTTATTTCCGTACGGAATGGGTCGGATGGAGGAGATTTGGGAAAAGACCGGCTCGAATTCAAACCGGACCGTTGGATCGACGCTGAAAATGGAGCGTTGAAAAAGTATGAGTGCGTATAGTTTCCAGTGTTTCAAGCAGGTCCAAGAATTTGTTTGGGGAAAGAAATGGCATTCACGCAGATGAAGTATGTGTTGGCATCGGTTCTAAGGCGGTTCGAGATTAAACCGGCAGTTAAAGTAGAAAAGCCGGTTTGTGCCTCTTTTAACTGCACATATGGTTGAGTGGTTTCAACGTTAGGATCCATCACCGCGGGTGAAATGAAAATATTACTATTATGCTGATTAATTAGCATTTGCTGCTTGTTATATACTTTGCAAATGAAATGTCTAAATCGATTAGTTATAATTTTTTTTTATAATTTTCAAAATGAATAAATAGAAAACTCATATAATTAATAAATTAATTATTTTATTCATTGATAATTGATAGAATAAAAAATAACGATTCCATATAAAAACTAAGATAATTAATCACATAAAATAATGTGATACTCTTATCTATTACATCCTGCCTAATAAACCGGTCCAAACTACTTTAGGTTGGAACGTCTATTTTCGGAAAGGAAAAAAAAAATAAGTGGCAGTGTCGAAAACAGGGTTTCTGATTAATACTTCGCTGGTCCAAGTCCAGCTGTGTACGTGTATGAATTTAAGAAGTAGACATGTGATATACATATATATATATATATATATATATATAATTTTGAATTTGAATTGAATTGAAATTGAATTGATAATTGAGGTTTTTTTATTTATTTTATTTATTTTAATCTTTTTTTCCTAATATTAATTAATATAAATAAAAATAAACGGAGGAGTATTTTGGTGTGCATCATCAGTAACTATCACCAATATGATTCACCTCAAATTAAATATCAAACTTTTGGAGAGGGAGTTTGAGCCTTTTGAACTATTATTGCTTCAAGCAAAGTGGTTTCTGATGAAATACTAATCTTTTGTTAAAAATTATTTCAGGAATAGCATTCACCATAGGATCTAAGTTGTGTTGGTCAATAGCCTCATAATTAATCATTTGTTAAATATATTTACGCATTTCTGAGCACAACTTCATGATTGTGATTTGTGGTGATATTAATTTATTAGGCTGTGATGATTAACTCTGAGATTTTTTTTATTTTTTTTGTTAATTCACTGTACTAATTATTATCTCCGATCACTTTTATTTATCAATACTTTAATAATAAATTTTTAATTTTTTTCTTTATCACTTTTAATATATTAAAATTTTTTTTATTTTTTTTATTTTTTTTAGTTTTTTTATATTTTTTATATTGTTTGTTTTTTGTTTTTGGGGTTTTTTTTTTTTTATGAATTTTGAGTTTTTTTAATTTTTTATTTTTTAATGATAAAATCATATAACATTTTTAATATATATAAAATTTAAAATGAATAAATAAAAATAAACTAAAGAGAGTAAAGAAATATTCATTGTTGATGCTTTATCTCTTCAACAATTAAAACGTAGTTGGATTTGGTTCACTAGTTGGAGCATTATGATGAAAATGAAGTAAAATTAGGCACATGGTAGAGTTGCACTTAGCGGTTTTATGGTTATAGGAAAAAGCCCATCAGTAGTCTACTGCCAATTAGCTATTCTCAATTCTATTAATCAGAAATCAATTATTCCCTCCGTCCAAATCTTCTGGCTTATTAAACTATCTTATTAAGGATAGTTAAATATTTAAAAGTTAAATCATCTTAAATAATAATTATGAATTCTTATTTAAGTAAATGAAAAATGATATATAAATCAAGATAAAAACAATAAAATTTTAACAACATTATTCCTCGTTATTTTCCTCTTTCCTTTTTGTTTCCCTATAACATATGTTTAATATTGAGTTTTTCAACTACATTTCAATAGATAGGATGTAATAGAATGAATAGAATTTTGGTCTTTGATCAAAGTTATTTAAGACTTGAGAATAAAAGAGATTTTTATAAAAAAGATTAAAAATGCTTATACATAAATAAATTTTATATATTTCATATAGATTTGGATTGACAGAAACATCAACCGCTTGAATCTTCTTTAGATTCAAAGTCTTTATTAATTAGTACTAACTATAGTTCGACATAAGAAAGAGAGTTCAGTGTTAATCTAAATTACTTAGATTAGTAAATTTCAAATATCAAATAATTAGAAATAGATAAATAAATAAAGTACAACTAGTATATATGGTGATCACTCATTTTACTTTTAAAACACATGATTTACATTGCCAACGATGGAGTTAGCTTCCAACTCCGCCGCTATCAAAATTTCGGCGCTGTTCTATCCGTAAAATAACGATAAACATGGAAGCTCTATTTCGTCGTTTAAGAATTTTATTTTTTTTTAATTTATGACCTTATTTAGATTTTAATTCATATTTTAAAATATTATTTTTATTATATTATATAAAAAATTATAATTTATAATATTTTAAATTTAAAATATTAAATTAAATTAATTTTAAAAATAAAAATAAAATATGACAAGTAAACATCAAACTTTGGGTCCGGATTCATGTCATGACATGATTAAAGAGAAAATGATGAGGAAGTTGAGTCGACATCAGTTTTAAGAGAGTTTGGATTAACCTTTCTATGTTGAGTCCCGCCGTCAAATTTCAAGAGGGGAACGAAGCATGCTCAATTACAAATTCTCCCATCTATGGCTTTGGCGCTTTGCTATCTGCCATGGTATGCAAAATATATTTAAAAATAATTGCATGCAGCTCTCCTATGAGTAACAGTATTAAAAGTCAGTTTAATAGGGAGGAATTAATAAATAAAATTATCTCATGAATTAAGATATTTTATAAAATTAATTATTTTATTATATATATGAATAGTTTGTATTTTATTATTATGAAATAAAATTTTAAAAATAATTAATATTTTTATCAAATATTAAAAAACAAAAAAAATAAAAATATTTTTATATTTTATTTAAAATTATTATGCATACTGAATGGCTAAAAATATGCATAAAATCGACAAGGAGTTTAATAATTTAGCTAGATTTATTTCCTTTGGTTCATGGAGTGTAGGTACGATGTTCCCATGTTGGATTATGAATGACTAGGGGCGAATTCATGATTCACTGATTTTGCATAAACACTTCATATTTATATTAACAAATTCATTACATATATTTATTGAAAATCTACTAACAAAGTCTAGTGTTTGATTTATTGACAGAAACTAAAATTGTTAAAGCTAAACTGCCTCTACTTTGAATTTGGAATTTCCTTGAACACTTTATATTATTTTAAAAATTAAAATTAAAATTGTTGAGAATTCATAAATAAATTTTAATTTTCGAAATCGTAAATACTATTTAACATATCCATGTATATGAGTGATTTCAAATAGTGTTGCAATTATAACAGGCACCAAGTCTTCATCCACCCATAGTGGGATTGTAAAATGCTTCTTATATATTATCTTATTATATGTGGTGGCTTCTGATTCTTCAATTCAATGGTCTTTTAGAATTATTGACCTTCTAATTAAATAAAGTACTAGTACTTTATTAAGTATTATAATATAGTTTATGAATTAATTGCTAGTGCTTTGACCCAGTCAAATGCAGGGTTTATGAGTTTAAAGTCAACAAAACTTACTAATCAATAAGGCGGTGGACTTCTTTGATCTCAATGGAAAGTGGCTTAAGGTTTTAAAAAAAAAAAAAAATGACTAAGTTATAGTCTTGATGAAACAATTTAGTATTACATACATGATACATACAATTAGTACAAACTTGAATAATGAATATTAGCAGCTATCATATTCTTATTATATGAGCTTTGTGGTCAAATATAATGGCCACAATAATATATTTTGAAGTCCAAATATTATTTGTCCGGAAAAAAAGACCGTTCGCATTTTCACCGAAATTTATTTTTTTTAAAGATTTAAATTTTATAAGTTCAAGCTTATTATATTTTAAAATCAATAATTAAATCAACATTAATTAAACTAATAAAATAAATAAAAAAACCTCAATTATCAATTCAATTTCAATTCAATTCAAATTCAAAATTAAAAAATAATTTATTTGAAAAGTTAATTGTGATTTTGTCAACAAAAAAGAAAAAAGGAAAAATGCATTTGTGACTTAATCAACAAAAAGAAGAAAAGGTCTCACATTTAAGTCACTCCTTTTACACAACTTAGTAGCTTTCAGACACGTTTTTTGATCTTCGAAAAGCAACTACAAGTCAACTTAAACAATAATCAATTGATTTTATAGGCCTTTATAGAAATTTTATTTTTATTTTTATCTCAAGAAATTTGAAAATAACATAAAAGATTATAATACTTTTCACTTTTATTTAGTATTTTTAATATATCTAGAGAAAAATATTTTATTATCAACACTAGTTACTTATTCTTCAAATTATTTTAGATTTTAAGATTAAATATTAATTAGTATAGATGGTATAGTAAAATACTCATGTCAAATAAATAAATTAAAAATATTATTAATATTTTTTATGTTGTTTCTTAAATTGTTTGTGATTTAAAATAAAATAAATAAAAATATCATTTACGTCGACATCCAAACATTGAGGCCACACATTTATTGTTATTCACTTTTCCAACTTTTAAGTCAAGTTTATGTTGATCATTATGAATAGTACAAAATTTAGATCATAGTTTTTTTTTTTTCCTTGTAAAGAAAAAAACGATTCCTTACTCATAATCATCTGATATTCGATAATTACGTTGCTTTAACGAATTTGGATTTGATGTCAGGTAGGTTCACTAGAAGTTTAAAGCACTCCTATAAAAATTTCTTATTAATATTTTTTAAATTAAGTAAAATATCACTTATTATAAAATAAAAATAAAATAAATAAAAATATCATTTACGTCGACATCCAAACATTGAGGCCACACATTTATTGTTATTCACTTTTCCAACTTTTAAGTCAAGTTTATGTTGATCATTATGAATAGTACAAAATTTAGATCATAGTTTTTTTTTTTTTTCCTTGTAAAAGAAAAAAATGGAGATTCCTTACTCATAATCATCTGATATTCGATAATTACGTTGCTTTAACGAATTTGGATTTGATGTCAGGTAGGTTCACTAGAAGTTTAAAGCACTCCCTATAAAAAATTTCTTTAATCTCATGGCCATTAATTAAGAATTAAGAAATCCTAAAGTTTCATCACATTCAAGATAGCGGTGGTTCCAAATTTTCTATTTTGTTGCAGAGAAAGGAGGAAATTAGATCTCTAAAATGATTTTTTTAAATTTCATATGTATAATAATTTTGGTACCAACAATGAAAAAACTGATTTTATCAGTAGAATCCACACATACAACAGTCTACCTACTCTATATGCATATCAAAGCTCGTCTATACTTAATTCTCAACAGTTGTATTTCTGCTAAATAGATTTCAGTAGTTTTAAAATATTCAAAATCCTGTGTGTAAAAGTACTAATTGTGTAATGTACCATTCTTGCCTTCTGTCATAAACCTTTACGAGTTTAATCCTACTGGTAGTATGAGAGTTTGGAGTTCAATCATAAACTAATTGTAATGGAGTTTCACCCTTCCAGTTGCCAACACCAGATACTCAAACCGAGTCAGTTTACATGCATCTCAACAACTCTATCGAATACTTGATAGCTCCCACTAGCACATGTAACCAAAACTTTGTAGATAAACCTAATATAAATATCTTCCACCACACGTGTTTCTTTTTGAAGATACAAATATACTTTGAAAACTTGTGCTGCAGTTTATCAAATGATTGCATTTGGTTACTTCTATGAACAACATCATATCTAGTGTAGTGCTACAAAGTGAGGTCTAAGGAAGGTCGAGAGGTGGTTTCGAATAAACAGCAAATAGTAACATAACAGAAACTACACCACAACAATACGATAATCAAGGTACAAGGAACAACAGATAGTAACAGTTACTTCTATGAAGAAAAATAAATCATTATTAGAACAGCTAATCAAATAGGAATTCAGTCAAGTAACATTCATTCTTGAGAAATCAGAATTTATATCAAAGATGTCATAGTAGAGGAAGCAAAGAAGCTCAATGAATACCACAGAAATATCAGCAGCAGCTCAAGAAAACAATGAGGTAGAATGAGAAACCAGTTTCATTGCAAATTGACGAAGAGTAGTAAAACTTTGACATGCACTTTTTCATAGATTAGAAGTAGGATGTAACTATTTAAGCACAATTGTAGTGCACCCTCACAATTTAACAACATGCTACATCATACAACAAGAAGGCAGAAACATACAGAACGCACAGAGAGTTGTAAGGCCATAAATTGACTCTTCAATCGTTGTAAAGCACACATAATAGAGAAACAAAAGCCTACTTCGCCCAGCTGCTTGGTGTACAAAAAGGAATTGGGAATCAGCTGCCTCAAACTCTTGGAATATGCTTAGTCATGTGACCCCTTTAACCGTGCAATTAGTTCATCCTGTCGACAGAATTACATAGTGAGAACATCTATGGAAAGAGAATGACATGCCATGTTACAAAATTCAACAAAACACATCATATAAGTACAAAATCAATAACTACACCTCAATTCCAAACAAGTGCGGAAAACACATCATACAAGTACCACTCAAGAATTGTATAATGTCCTTAAGGAGGACAATTATGGATAAAAAGTAGGAAAGCGGACCACAATCAAAAGTGCAAAACCTGTATAAGAGAAAAGGTTATGCAAATACTTGCCTTCCTTCCTCTCATTGAAAGACCTTTCTCTTTTAACAGAGCCCGTAGCCTCTCAACAGTCATATTCTGAATGTCAGGTGTACGAGTTCTTGAAGTTTCTGCAGGAGTTGAGACAAAGTTTAATAACTCACTAACTATAAATGATAATGCCCGTGAATTTGTTCTGCAAAATAAGTAGTTTCAACAAAGACTTCAAACAAATAAATTTGGACAGACGAGTAGGAAATATTAACAATGAATTCTACCAGTGTACATTTGACCTGAAAAAAACATGATGGTGTCTAACTGAGGATGAATATACTATTTCTTGTACCTTTGCATTTACTTTTCCGGCATCCCATGGTAAATCAAATCAATAGACCTCATTGTAAGTGGCTTCCACATTCCCAGAGGTTTGGGGAACATGAGATTCAACGCTCCCAAGAGGATATTTACAGAAGTCAGAGCTAAGACATGTTAATCGCCTTTATTTCATGTCACTCAATGTCCTGAAGACACATTTCTGAAAGGAGCCACTATTCACCATCTAGTCTAATTAGATATAGTTATATATGTACTTGATGCTTGACAGTAATCTGCACGACTTATTATTGGTAATAAATGATAGGAGTAGTATCTTTACCTTCTCATCCAAAAAAATTGGTAGTAAATGTTAAGATCTTATAATCAGTCCTAACAAGATTTCAGCAAATTCCTAACTGAAGGTCCAGAGTAGTTGTGAAGTCCTGTGAATTGTTATAATTAATTCAGACTAATTTCGAGTTAAAGGATGCAATTTAATTTTTCCCAGAAAAAGGTAACCAATCGCTGAAAATAATTTTTGAATGATGATTAATTGGTGTAATTATATTACCAATGATTAGTTGGCAAAAGAGGAGATAAAAATGGAAAAAAAGGAAATTTGGGAACCAAGGCCACATTGGTGGTGGCTAAGGAAGGGATGACACGAAATAAGAAAAAAGACTAAATGAGAAGCAGAAATTGAAAACAAGGATTTTAATTAGCTGGACAAAGGAATAGATGTTGATTTTACTAAGGAACTTAAGGAATTATATAGCTCCTAATGTTGAGACAAAGTAAGAAGCAAACTTTGGAATCAAACTCGGCATCATTTTGCAAGCTGGACAGGTCACACGCGATGGTGGAGCATCGTGCCTGACCTCGCGCTTATCCAATTGAAGCAGGCTTTCATAGACATTTCAGGAGAGAAAAATTATTTGTTTGGAACAAGTTCTTGAGCGATAGAGAGAAGGGGGAGATCCTACTCCATAAATGCAACTTTTAGGTGAGTAACAAATGATTTTCTTAGTAGATTTGGTTCACTAAATGATTCCCCAACTCCTCAACATCATGAAAATTATAGATATTTGAAGAAAATCTCAAGAATTCAAGTCTTGAAAATTCTAGGGTTTGACAAAGAGGTAATCTTTTTACTCCAATCTTGTATATTATGTTCCATGGACATCATAGACTATACTTTTGAAGAAAGATCTTAATTTTAAACACCGATTCATGAAACAGTAGAAAGCTAGTCTTGGAACTGAAAAGTTTGTTGGTAAAGGAGATGAATAGTGTTGGGTTAGCTTGGACGATATCGTTTTGAGCTTCTAAATGAGCAACTAGGTTCCATAACACATGTAATGGACAAATTAGAGTTAAAAAACAACGATTTGACTTTTGGATTGGAAAATAGAGATTTTTGCTAAACTAGTGAACTTGGATTTCCCCACTTGTAGGATTACACTGGACTTGTTATTGTTGTTGTGATGCATCATTGAGAGAATTTGATCGAAATGGTGATGGGATAAATCCAATAAATGGGTTTGTCAGATTTTTCATAATTAAAATGGCGAAAACGCATAGATGATGGAGCATCTTTTGTGTGCAACTTTCACATTCCAAAACACACAGATCGTTAAATATATTTAAATTGAAGGTGCTCTACTATCCATGAGATTTTAAATTTTCAAGAAAAGTTCATACCTTCTGAAGCATCTTCAATGTCATCTTAATTCTCCGGGACTCTAAAAAAGTTATCTTTTTCTATGCTGATGTGACTATTTAGGACAACTTTTTCATATTTTAAAGTCTCATGCCTAGTACGGCACCTTTAACCAAA
This sequence comes from Datura stramonium, assembly GCA_018107945.1. Classification (NCBI taxonomy): domain Eukaryota; kingdom Viridiplantae; phylum Streptophyta; class Magnoliopsida; order Solanales; family Solanaceae; genus Datura; species Datura stramonium. The sequence goes on along the minus strand of JACEIK010000152.1, from coordinate 212,522 downwards.
TTACCTAGACGCCCTTGCATTAATGAGTTTTCTCCATATATGATTGTATCTTCTTTTCTTCACCCACTCAAGTTCTAGCATAAGAGGTACTGGATCAGTAGGATGCATTCTCCGTGATTCGGGTCAGCAATGATCGGAGAGTGCCCGTAAAATACGAATCCATCAATTGTGTGGGTTGGTATGGCGTGTGAGGCAAGTACTAAGGTTCATCAATGGGGATGAAGGGGGGAGTGCCGGTGAAAGTGGGTGAAGAAAGAAGATAAGATCATTTATGGAGAAAACTCATTAATGCAAGGGCGTCTTGATAATTTGACTAAAGGTGTCTTACTAGGCATGAGCCTTTATAATCTGAATAAATTGTCCCAAATAGTCAAATAAGCACAGAAAAAGATAACTTTTTTAGATTTTCGAAGAATTAAAATAACATTGAACGTGTTTTAGAAGGTATGAGCGTTTCTTGAAAATTTAAAATATTCACTAAAGGCTCATGGATAGTAGCGCACCTTCAGTGTAAAATATATTTAATGATTCTTTTGTTTTTGGACGTGAAAGTTGCACACAAAAGGTGCTCCATCACCTATGCGTTTTCACCATTTTGGTTATGAAAAATCTGACAAACCCATTTATTGTTTTTGTCTCTCAACCATCACCATTTCGATCAAATTCTCCATTATTGATTTACGGAGCTTGTATGTAGGTTATGAATTGCTAGCTTCTTTGGATCTTTCGGGGGTAAGATTTGAGAAGCGATTAGAGGTAGGTTGAACTTACTACCTCTTGAATTTCGGGTCGGGTATAGTTTCGGGTGCCAGTCATGTGGATTTGGGGTGTGACAATAGTTAAACTGACATGCCGCATAGTGGAGGAACAAGGCTGTAAACACAAAAATAAGTAATACGTAGATCTTTTAATAACACCCCTAACAAAGATTTCCCTAGGTTCTCAACTAGTTGGTCAAGAGTAGTTATCCAATATGCAGCATATGATCGATGTATCAAAAGTAGTAAAAGAAAAATAGGAGCCTAGAGCAATGTACATGAGCATAAAAGACTACAATGAAGCAACGAGCCTAGGAACAACACAAGCCATTTGAACCCATCCCTCTTCTTTTAGCCAAAAAAAATTCCGGCTTAGATAATCGAGTTTTACTTTGTGGATTGTGTAGCAGAATACTGATATGATTATTCGTTTCTTTATAGATGATAAATACACTTCATCTCATGATGTCATCAATGTATAATTAAGTGGAACC
>JACEIK010000152.1:185489-207870 GCA_018107945.1 Datura stramonium | reverse complement strand
TCCCAAGATTATAGTATATTTTTGTTCCACATTGAGGATAGAATAACAATGCCGGAAATAATTTATCCCGGAATGACTTATTTCTCAATCAAATAAACTTTAAATGATAAATTATATTTTGATGATAAAAAATAAATAAATAAAAATAAACATCTATTTATAATATAATGAACAAGTAAAAATGAAGGAAAGGAGTACAACAACAACAGAGTCAGGAAAAGTCGGAAAAAAAGTCAGAAAAAATTTATAGTATTGAAAAAGTCAGAAAATAGTGAAGGAAAACAACGGGCATAAGAAATCATTTCTTCCAAGAAGTTTAGATAAATGAATTCCACTTCAGAATCGGAATAGCTCAAAATTATTATCTTAGAATTAAAATTGAAACAATACTTTGGATAATATATCTCACCTTTTATATAGAATAAGTAATAATATCAATTGTAGCTAATACTTTTAATTAAATACAAAATAAATTTAATTCAAATTTTATTATCGAGATAATTCAACCTAATCCATCCAACCAAATGACCCTAAAGGAGAATATCTTTTTTTCTGATTCCACTTTTTCTTTTTCGTATAACCTCACTTACTAAAATTTTGAATTTAAGAGAAACATATTCAAATATCTTTTTTCTCTATTATTATTTCTTCTTAAGCAGTTTTGTTTCTTAACCTCTTAATATTTATTATTAAGATAAAAGGTAAAAGCCCAACTAGTTTAAGGTCTCAGGACTTCAGTTCAAAATATATGACCTCAGAATGCTATGTATGTTTATTCCTCTAATTCATTACTATTATTTTAAACTGTTATATTCCAAGGGTATTAAATACTTTATTCATGTTTTTTTAAAATGTGGAACCGAAGTAACTCTTTCTATAAACTAACACAGTCCAACTATTTTAGGGGGCACGTACTTAGATCTTCTGTATATCAAGCATGATAAGGTGATCTAAAAATTAGAATAATAATATTACACTATCCAACTGTACTTATTAGTATTATTTTTAACGTATGCAGCACAAGTAACTATTCCTGTAAAGGAGCTCAATCTGATGCAAGGAAACCCTACCGATTAAAAAGATAGCAAGAAATAATTAATAAAGGTACTTTGGAGGAATATTTCTATAAATTATCGTCTTTTATCTTTTTCCTTGATGAAGCAATATTATCATCAAGGCGTTCAATGCTATAGTTGGTACAAAATGCAATACATAATTCAATAGTGTCTGCTACCCTACAAGTACCCCAAATCAATCGTATGCCGACTCTCACCATCAAAATTTTCAGACAACTTTACAATTACTTCCAACTGTATCCACTTGAAAAATATTACCAGCATGACAAACCTTCCAACCCCTAAAATCACTATTTAAAAGATAGCAGAATTTACCATTCCTTCCCCCCTAATCAATCAAACCCCTTCACTGTCTTTGGCTTCATCTGAAGAGTTTGCGCAACAGCTTATTTTACGGGCGCTTTAGTATTTTTGGATAAATCTCAGTATCCAAAATTCCGTATCCCGCCAATGAAGAATTGCCTCCACAAACACTACCCTTAAAGTACACATATGCAATCATTTCTGGGCTGTTGCCTCCAAATCAGACAAGATTTTACTCATCTGCTCAAAGTAAGGCCATTTTTCCTGGCTTTTCTTGTCATTCTTGTTTTCCTGTTACAGAATGCCAAAACCTTGTTAAAAGTAGCCTTCCGAACAGTACATGTTAGCACACCAGAAGTTCAACAGGATGCAGGTGAAAGGGGCGAATCTTCAACTAAAAGGAAATATATAAATATTTCATGTGTGTCTATTTTGTTTTAGCAGTCTCCGTGTATCTACAATTCAAGAAATGGATAAATCTTATTTCTCTCCCTTTCTTCCTTTGAGAGGAGGTCACAACACACCATAACAAAAGGGTACCTATCCCTATTTTCATTTCTATATCCTTGGACAGAAATAATGTGATATCCTAAATAAAAGTTCTGAAAAGGAGGAGAGTCAAAATGAGTGGTTTATGGTTCTATTGTGAAATATTGTTTCTTCCAATAAAGTCTGATCATGCTAATCAGCACAACCAAGTAAATGTATACGTGCTCAAGGAGGAAACAAGAATCAGAAACACTCACCTCATACTTTTGAACCAGAGAAGCCCAGAGAGATTTACACTGGGCAGGACTTCGATCGACTCCAATAGATAGTAAATTTGAAGATATCTCTTCCCATAAAGCCATTCGTCCCCGAACAACTTGGAACCTGCTGTGGAGTTCCCCGCGCAGTGTAATCAATTTCTTTATCTCTTCGTGTTTCCATCTGTTTCTCTTCAAAGACTTGGAAGATTTCACCATAGATTGTGGAAAGCCAGAATCAATTTGAATGCCCTCTTTTCTGGAAGATTCTGATTCCTCCTGTAATGAAGCACCAAATCGACCTTTTAACTGACCAAGTAGTGATGATGATACAAAAGACTTTGAAGAATCATCTGATAATACCTCAGTGGTAGAATATTCATCCAGTGAGTTTGAACTTGAAGAAGTTGCTCCGTCATGCGTAAGTCTCTCAATATCCATATCATCACCTGCACGTAATAGTTAGGGAAGAAATGACAGAAAAATTTAAGCATGCGTGGATGCTTAAGATCTAATCATATCAGAAGACAAAAATCAACACACAATTTCCAATGTAATATCTATTCACTGACTAATGAAATTGTCTTCTCCAGAAAAGAAAAATATAAGATACTACTTTCATGATGCAGAAGCATACTTTAAGCCAGCAATTTAGATATAGAGAACATGTGAGAATTCCAAATCTCTTACTTTCACCTACTAAAGGGCTTCTAAATATTGGAGTAACCCCTTTCAGCACTTGTTATGCACATGACAAATATTAACCAATTTTAACACAACAAACTATAGTTAGTTAAACCCGTAATTGCAGTAACATATGTAACCTCTAACATATAGATTCAGTTCAAGTGATTTTCCAGTTCTACTCAAAATTCCTATATACCAACATGAATGCCCAACCCACCACCCTACCCCCTAGGCTTATTGGTCCATTTTGTGAATGTCAAAAGCAATCATATTAAGATCACAAGCACACCAACCCAAAGATGATTACTCTGCCTAGCATCTTATTATATAAGAAAACCACAGAATGCATTGGAAAGAATAATTGAATTATTTCATTGTAAAGAAGCATGAGAGGAGCAAAACCTTTCACTTGCTCAGCTGTATCATCAATTGGATAGCCATGGCTATTGCCTTCTTCTGCACGTGCCTTACTTGCCTGTCTGGTTTTCTGATCTTCATCCAATACATTTCTCAGTGCTGAAATTCCAAAACCTACATGTGATTTTCCAGCAAGTTTTCCATTGATTTCATCAGCCAGGACTCCTGCAGGATTTTCAAAGGCAATGGCAATAACCTCAGGTCTTTTACTACTGTATTTCCTGACCATTTTCCTAAGAACTTCAGACACAGTTCTTTCCATGTGGGGCAATGGGCAATTCAATGGACAGCTTGAAAGTGCAGCATGTGCAGCTTTATGGAGTGCATCCAGAAGTTTCCCTTTGTCAAGCCACAAGCAACGTGTGGTGATTCTTATTTTTCCTTTCAAAGCTTTCTCTGTCATACCATCCGTGGATTGAGGACGTAATATTTCCATACTGCGTTACAGATATCTTAGACAAATTAGTATCACAAGGTGGAAAAATATGTGATGCATCACAAGCTTAAGAAAATTACCTGATCACTATAATACCATCAGAAGCAATTCTTAGTCTCTCATCAATACAAAGTTCAGCAGCTGTACCAAAAGCTTTGTCGCCATCACTATACATCAACTGCAAAAAAAATAACTAGATCAGTGTCATGTCTGCACAGACCAGCTTAAACTAGAAAGCAAGATGAAAGACTGCAGTCTTTGTTTACACAATGAGAGAGTAAGAAACCTGCAAATTCTCCTTCCCTAGGGAAATGAAACCATTGGATAGAACTTTTCTGTTCCTCAAATGGGAAATTCCAAGCATCTCTCCATTCTTGATAACCTATTCACACACAGTTACAGTAACAGAGGTCACTTCAAATCAGCATAATGAACTGAGAAGGCTTGACAACAATGCTTATAATGCAAGCGTTTCAACTGATGAATCGTTCTCTCACTGCAGATAATTCCCAATTCTTGGAGCCCTCTCATCCCCTTATAATCATTCTTCAAGTCTATATATTCATGTATTTTTGAAAAATCATCAATTAAACAGGAGTTGCACTTCTTGATCCCATAGGGGGAAGCTGGAAAATGAAACATGTGTAATAAAAGCACTGTTTGGCTGCTCTCTTAGATCCAATTCAGGCAAACAGAAAATCAGTCGAAACAGTTGAATCCTCTAATTAGAATCTTTAGACATTAGGACCATTGGTCACAGAAAAGCTAATGAAGCAGGGAATAAATTAGAACTGTTGGAACAGCTCTAAGCCAAATCTTGAAAAAATAACTGTATGTTTCATATTGTCGATCGGACAAACTTTCCTCACTATATCTAGCTTAGATAAAAATCTGTTCTCTGACAAGGGAGGTATAGTCTAGTGGAAAGGGTCATCAATCTTTAACCATGAGGTTGGGCTTCACTTCACCAAGGAAGCAAAGTTGGAAAATCCATTATTTGACTCCTGGACTTGGTGGGTCTGGGGGTGATGTGTACAGAATCTCAAAGAATAAGAAAATACGTGGAAAAATAAAACCCAAAAAACAGGAAATCTGCCACATTCTGGGCCTAAACCAGTGAGATAACTACATCTGACCCAGCCATCTTTTCTAGCCAGACATGAAGGGCACTAAATGGAGTTACGGATGGACCTTCGACCTGCAGTGTCCTCACAAGCTTATTGCCCAGCTCCTGCTGGAAAAGATAAGAGGACACAGTGCAACACAATTCAAGGTCTAGGTCGACATCTAAAATAAAGATACAACGCTTGTTTATCATCCATGATTGGCATCAAACTCTAGAAACTCACAAGTTAGCTAAGTGCCCATCAAGACCTGAATGATGGAGTATTGGGAAGGAATGTGGGAATTCAGAAAATCTTAATCGAGCTTCTATAATTATGGGTGAATTGAATTAGCAAATTTAAGAAAAAGAAGATCAATGAGTCAAGTATCGGCATAACGGGAACGTAGAAACAACGCGAACTGGTTGACTTCTTCAATTCATTATTTTTTAAGAAATTAGGAGAATTGTAAATCTTGAGAAATCCAAAGAAGCAAACTCCCAAAAAGACATGCTTCCATCATGATACCATTTCCTAAAATAACAATAATACCATTATGGATAAATTCTTCCCCTCATTGTCTCAAGAAGATATGCCCGCATCACACCTTAATCCAATGGCTACATGTCTATACAATTTGAAGGTACTTGAAGCAATAAGCATTATCAATCAATCATCAAAATAAAACAATACTACTTACAGCTGTATGCCGAATTCCAGTTGATTTCCCCAATAATTCATGCTCTTTAAGGAATAAGAGCTCGCCATGGACTGGAAGAAAATGTTGTGGCTTCACAATCCTTAGAACTTCTTCCTTCAGAACAGGAAATCCATCATCAACATTGCAGCATAAAACATTGAGGATGAGATTGTAAAGAAGTGATAAAAAAATTGGTAAAACAGATAAACAGAATCAGAACTGTGTCATGCTCTGGGATATAATCTGAGAAACTGAAATTCTTGAAATTTGACCACGATTTCTTCTCCCTTTCTTTGTTTTTCTAAAGCAAAAAGATGCTGAAAATCATATCCCCTTGCCCTTCCGTGTCTCTCTTCAATATGCCTTTCATCCACGGCTAACAATTTGGAACTAACCAACTTAAGTCAGCTTAGATAAAGTGTCCACTATGCGGTTCACTTACCCATCCCTCAAAATTTTTTCCTTTTCTTGTTACAACATGAACCTTCTCCTTTTCTTTCACATTATGATGGGAAAAAATGCAGATGATCTTATAACCGACTTTTTATTTTGCTTCTATTAACTGGAAGCAAGAATGATACTCAGATCGCCATTAAGTTAGTGAATGAGAGGAAGCCAATGAAGATCTAACAGGTACCGCTTCTACTAGCTTCTACCAGCAAAAGGAATAACTCAAGATCTTTAATGACTAAATGGGACTCAAGAGGTCATCATAATGAACCATTATCATAACAGTCATTGTAATGCTGTAAGCTTGAGATTAGAGATTTACCCCCCTCCCTCCCAAATAAAGGAGCCTTACTCCTTAAAAATGTAAGTGTTCACTTAAAAGAAGATTTTACCAGCTCGTCACGATGAGCATGGCCAGATGTATGCAGCTGCTCATTCTTTCCCATCACTATAGTTGATCCTATATCTGATATACGGTTCAACATTTGCATCACCCGGGTATCATTACCAGGAATCACCTATAAAAAAAGATTGCGTAGCTGATTTAGGCAGTCCAACAACATTATCAATTATCTTTCTGCAAACTTAAGACTTCCAAAGAACAACTCAGAATCTTTCTCTTAAATAGTTTCAAAAGAGCCAAAACACATTAACAAAATCAAGAAGATATGTTCCTTTTACTTTACCTGATCCCAAAAAAAAAGTATTCAAGAAGATATGTTCCTAAGCATTCATTGTATAAATAGGAAAGAGAAATTAAAGAAAAAAAGATATTCAAAGTTACCAAATATTGATTATCCCACCTAGTTCATCACGCAAGCAAAGGAAACAGTGCAAGGATATAAACCAAGACAACATTTGCTGTCAATCCTCCTTCTGTGGAAATTTATCCCCAATAGGACCTTATTTTGCACCTCTTCCTTAAGTTTATTTCACCTTTCCTACTTTGTTTAGTAATGGAAGGAGACTCAGCAGCATTATACGATTCATCTCACAAAGTGGGAAATTTATAGTTCACATCATTTATAGTAGATGCTCTTTGCAAAGCTACTAATCAACAAAACCACCTCCTTTCATATGGCAAGATGTCGTAAAGTAAATAAGCTCTATTAAAAACAAAGCACATAAACTCTTTAAACTAACACATGGCTGATCATGAGGTAGTGACAGCAAGCATAAAATGGCGACGACAAAGCACAAGAAGAGCTATCTATGGAGAAGCTACAATCACCAAGACTAAAATTCATCGACTATCAGTACATTGGCTGGAAGGAAATAAAAAAGTAGGTAGAAAAGGGCGAGAATAAGATTCTTCTCTTCAGGTGGGTATGCATGTATCAAATAGTCTCAATGGAGTCAGAACTAGGGCATTAAAAGATTAAAGCTAATATGCCAAAGTCAAGACATGGATGATCTTAATTGATCAGATACATCTGTGGAGAATAGGACTCCTGAGAATGAATTTGTCATGAACGAAAAATTCACATTGCCTTGAATTCTACAATACGGTACCTTGGCTGAATATAAAACTAGATCTTCTTTGTTTAATTTGAGCGAATGACTACTTCCATATGATGCAAGATTCAAAGCAGCACGTGGTTCTGCCTGACACAACAGAGACTGGGTTACATATTTTGTAATTGAAGCTTGCAAAGCTGGCGGACACATCAACAATACTTACTTGAGAACCTGTTGTCACAATCAGCAAATCTTTTGGGGCATAAGCGTCGATGTCTTCCACCTTTACCTGAATTAGATGTGTGTACTTGTGAGTCGGGAAGAAATTTTAATATGAAGAGTAGATTTATAAGGAAGAAATTTAGGAAACTAGGCACTGTTACAAATTGAAAAATCCCTTCCGTATAACTAGTTGCACTACACAGATTAGACGATGATATCATACAAAAAATTGAGTGATAATCCTCACTCAATAAATGCTCAAGGTGTTTTCGTCCCTCTATCCTCAGATTCTAATTGAGCAAGACATTTGATCTGGATTCTTCATCTTCACAAAGTAGCAGATCTAAAGAGAGAGGCAAAATTTAATGAAGTTGTACGATAAGGAAAGGCAGGAAAGTCCCCCCCTCCCCCACAAAGCCACACCCCTGGTCCAGAAGATCAGAAAAGAAGAAAAAAGAAACAAACAACTTCAAAAACGTGTTGTTTTTTCCCCGTCAGGGACGTTTGGTACTTGGTTAAAAAGTCATGTTGGTCTATCATGAATCAAATACCATGTTATGGCCATTTGTTTGTACTTTTGGTGTATTGTAATAAAAATCTGGTGTAATCTAGGGGTGGCAAGATAAGAACACGACACGCCAACCCAATCATGTTTGGGCGGGTCGTTGACCCACCCATATATTGATGTAGCCCAACTTAACCGATGAGAAACCTTGTCAAGATATTTTCAAAAAGATATTCTTTTTGTTTGATATGATATATATAGCCATAGTATACAATAACAACATATGTCAGTGTAATCCCACAAAGTGGGGTTTGGGAAGGGTTGAGAGTACGTAGACCTTACCCCTACCTTGGAGGTAGAGAGGTGGTTTCCGGTAGACCCTTAGCTCAAGGACAAAAACAGTCCAAGGCAGTACGGAAAAAGAAATATAGAAAAAGAAAATTTTATTAGGTACTTAAAATTATAGAAGAACAAACAAAGAAATTAAAACTTAGTAAGAATTGGTGGATTGAGTTATGACCTGCTTATTGCCCATTTTAGCACAACCCATTTCAACGTTTGGGTGGGTCAATAACCCACCATTTATTAACTCGGCTCATTTTGACCCGCCCAAATTCAACACAACCTACACATTTGACACCTCTAGGGAAATCACAAAATCGCATACAATCTATTAAGCCACAACATTGAGGAGGTGACCCTGGATTAGAACTACTCTCTAAGGCTTTCAGATGACCAAAGTGTCTTCTTCTGCATATGACGTCAATGAATATATTCAGCGGTAATTGTGGAAACAAAGTTAACTTCACTGCATAACAAATATTAGGTAAGATTCTGAATATCTCGTCATAATACAATTGAACAAAACTAAAATTTTTAATCCTCGCCTTATCTTGTAGTGATCTTAAACAGCACTCTACCATTCATAGTTTATATCATGGTACCACTTACTACTATGGCATAGAAAAATATGCAAGTCGAGACTTGTTAGCTTAACAGTCTTGTACAATTGTGCATGTCAATTGGCATATCAGGTTCTCTGAAAGCAAATAAGGTATTTCCTTCAGTCAAAACACCTTGACAATTTAGGCCATTACCAGAGTTGATGGGTCGATTGGTGCCTTCCCATCTTTCCATGCAGCGTCAAGATATGTCCTCAGTGACATGCCAACAAATACCTATTAAACAATCATGTTATAATCTGAATATACAAAACAGAAAAAGATAGTCTAAAAAACACTAAAAGATTATGATAACGTGTGCTTAATCAAAAAAAAAGAAAGATCATGAGAACATCTGGAAAAGATTTAAATAACAGAGATGAGAGACTGTATACCAGCTTTCTCCCAGTCAAGTCAGCTGCAGCTTTCACACTGCCAAGACGATGAATATTTGATGCAAACTGAGTAGTGATAACCCTTCCTTTGGCAGCTGAAATGCGCCTCAGCAACGAATCTGCAACTACAGTTTCACTGAGTGTCCTTCCAGGGGAAAGGACATTTGTTGAATCACTCATCATCTGAAAAAAAATTTACCCATCTATAATTTCTTTTAGGTTTGCTTCAATGAACAACATATCCTCCACAATTTTTTGTCCATGAAGTTAAACTTTATAAGATGATGAAAAAATAAATAGAGGCGTATGGACATAAAGGAAATAGGGATATAGGATTAAGATAAATTGGATATCCGCTACTGTCCCTGGAAAAAAAGATGAACACCTTATGCCAAAAAACACGTACATGTACACAAACTTGAGAACAAGAGATTTTATGAACTCCAACATTATCGTAGTTAAGAAAGACATAACAAATGACGCATGAGAGACAAGAGAGGAGATTGCAGCTCAAGAATGCTACATAAGACATACTGTTCATAGTACAGAAAAGTTACAATTACGAAACTGTGGTGTTAATCGACTTCAAGAGGATTTTTCAACACTTTTAGGCATATCTGCATGTAAAGTGAGAGAGATTGAGCTCAGGGCAACGTGAGATGGGGGAGGAGAGCACGGTGGGAGAATATATATCATAGATATGCATGTATACACTTAATGAAAGAACCTAAAATAATCCAAAAATAACACATAATTTCATGATAGTAGTACATGCAGCTGAATATTAAAAGGAAAAATAAAGGAGTTCACGGAAGATGTATCTAAGGATGTACTTTTCATCGAACTGAATAGCAGTTACAGGTAGAGAAAGTAAATTGTAATTCATTTGCCGACTGTACAATCTTCAAGCCCCTCATTATGTATAACTTTGCACATTATTTCAACAGGTTGAACTGAGTCATTCTAAAAGTAATACGTATTATTGAAAAAGGAAAATTCCACAATAAGATACTATCCGTACCAAAGTAACACCTTCTTTTGAGAGTTCCTCAAGGGCCTCACGGTCAAAAACCTTCCCATCGAGTGGTGACTCATCTATCTGTGAAGTATAGAATACTCATAATGCTACCAATCAAAAAAGAATACTCATATGCTAAAATACAGATCATAAATCTCAACATTTTTAAGGATGACTTATAAGAGGCACACAATGTAATACCTTCCAGTCACCTGTATGGAGGATGGTACCATCAGAACAACGTAATACTATTCCACTACAATCTGGAATAGAATGGGTAACCGTTATAGGTTCTACCTCAAAGGGCCCAGCCGTAAATTTCCTTCTTGTTTTAAATACCTTGAGCCTAGAAGGAACAAATATCCCAAACTCCTTCAGTCGCTTCTTAATTAGCTGATTACAAAACAATGAAAATACTTAGTTCAGCAGAAACCCACATGTAACACTGTTGAAAAAGTTTACAGCAGAAAGAACATGATGCTCTAACAAGTATGCAACAGTAGGTATTGGTGTCTCAATTTATGTCCTATATGGGGTTTGGATCATACTCCAACAAAATTAAATTAGCCTTGCAGCCAATGAGATAGTATACCAACCACTTGACCTTGTTCATTTTTTGAAATGGACCACTTGACCTTGTTCATTAATAACAATAATAAAAAAGTCATCCAAGCACTTATAGAAAGAAGAAAAGAGAAAAGAACAAAAAGGAAATCCCAAATTGAGATCAGAAGGCTGAAGAAAGAAGAAACAGAGCCAAAGGGGGAGAGAGAGAGAGAGAGACCAAGGATAACAAATAGAATAGATGAGAAGGAAGTTTTCACTTTTTTCTATTTGACAAAGATAAAAATGAAAGACAGATGAATGCAATACTGAAGAGACAAAAGACCAAGTAATTTCAGATTTGCCTTTGCTTGGTAGGAGAGGGAAGACAAAAAACTTTGTTCTGTTACTGGATCTCAAGGATAAGCAGATTCAGTATGCTTTCAACTATTTCTCAAGGAAAAAGTTTCCACTTTGATTTGAGATCTTCTCCTTTTCTTCTTTTTAGATAGAAAGCAGATTTAGGTTTCATGCGTTTAGGCTTCAAAATACCACATATCCTTGTGAACACGGGATTACTATATAATCAAAAGCAGTCTATAACTCATAGGATCTTAACAAACCTCCATTGTAAACGACGATGCAAAAATCGGTGTATGAGAATCCAGAGCAGGAATTACCTGTTAGGATAAAAAATGTCAAGGCAACATAAACTGTGCAAAATGCATACAAGCATAGTTGGATATTAAACAAGAGGAACTGGGACACCAAGAAATATACTCCATGCATCAGAAAAGGCTAACACCAACAAAGGGGAGACAATCCATAGAGGGGCATGGGATTGTAAAGATGAGAAATTTCTTAATAAACCTATCAAATAAAGGACCTTAGAAACACGATCTCTAGACAGCAGGATAAGTTCTGTATGACATACACTAGTTGCTTAGAAAACGTTAGAAGTATGATTATTTAACTTAGATCCAGTGAGTGAGTACATTGTCCCTGAACCGAATATTGCAAATATATTTCCATCAGTACACATAAAAATATGAAGAGATTAGAAATAGAAACTTTACCCATGGCAGCGCACCAATGTGGTCTTCATGTCCATGGGTTATAATAACTGCTTCAATTTTGTGGCTCCATTTCTTAATAAATGTCGTGTCAGGAATAATCTTCTGGACACCAGGCTCGTCAAAGCTGGAGAGGATGTCCAATAAGATCCCAAGTCAGTACATAACAAAGAAATACGGACAAGGTAACTAAATTCAAACCCGAACACAACTAGTACCATTTAAGGAAAGAAATTCTTTAACAGCTTATCATTCCCCATAGGAACTTTTAGCTCATACATAAAAGTTTAGAGGAGCTTTCAGTAGGAAATGAAGACAAGACAGGTCTTCTGGACCTCCACCATTAGATTAATGACTAAAACAGAAAGATTACAATCAAAGAAGATTCATTAAAAGGGGTGCGCCTAAGTTGGCCCTAACACCACGATTATCAAAAAAAAAAAAAAAAAGGAAGATTCATTAAAGGGAGATTCCGAATATTTTTCTACAAAGCAATATCTTATAGATTGTTAAAAAATTGCACGAATGACCACTTTGTAACACCTACCCTGGGAACATTATTCCAGCATCAATAAGAATATAACGATCATAATTTCCAACAAGCATGCAATTCATCCCAATTTCTCCCAGACCGCCAATAGGAAGAACACGTAAAGGTGGGCCATCAGGCCCTTCATAGAATTGTTCCATCCTTCGTTGAACAGAATCGTCGATGCTTCTTCCAGTACCCTCCATTTTACCGGGTCTTTTACGAGGACCTTTTGATCCGCGGACACCTGAAACAACACTAACCTTCAGCAACAAATAGAAAAAACAACTTTCAACAAAGTTCTGCTCGACAGAAACTTCAAGAAAGCAAGGAACATATCCGAGCTAAATCGTTTTACATTAATACTGCTCATAGTGTGTGTATGTGTGACTCTCACAAACTCCTAAGGATACAATTTACTCACAGGTAAAAAATATGTTTGTAAGTGTCATAATCAGGATACATCGACTGACTTTAACAATAAACCCAACTATAGCTGTAAGGGACTTGAGGACATACTGTGAAAATCAAGGGTAACATTACAGAGAGTAAGTCAATCTCAAACGATACTAACTGCAACCAGTAATTGGAATCAATTTATTAATGTTTATTATTGATGAGGCAGCAATTTAACCACTAAAACTAGTTAAGCATTTAAATTGCGATTACTTCATTTCGTTTGTAGTTTTATCCAGTGGAGAAACAATTGTTTTCCTATGTTGTTATTGACTTTGTGTTTCACCAAAGTGAACAGATTTCTGTCTAATATTCCAAAACTTCTCATTGCATGACTTAACTCTAGCACATTTCATTACATCAATTAAGAAACATACAAAAAAGGAAGGGGAAATAAGAATGTCACGTACCTATAGAAGAGGAGGAGGAGGAGGGGGGAGTATAGCAAGAAATATAACGCTTGCTAGGGTTTAGCTGATGGCATAGTTTGTAGGGACACAGTGAAATAGCGCTGAAAGCGGCCATGTGGATGAATATTCCGCAACTGTTAACGAGTAACTACTTTGGAAGGTATAGGAATGGCTGTTTAGCGAATAGAGAAATCTATGAAGGAATTATAAGAGCTTATTGCTCTGCAACTACTGAGGGTTTAAGGGGAGGAGCGGGAAATGGAGAGTTTTTGGGTTTGCAGAGAGATAAAGGGAAAAAAGGATTTTGTTTGCTGAAACTGAAAGAAAGGATGTGACCGTAAAAATATCTTTCTTATCGTTTTGGCCTTGCTGATATTTGCATTCGCTTCTTGGGGAAAAGATTAAAGGGATGATGGAAAGCACGTGACGACGCAACATTATCATTCATTTTGGTAAAAGAAAAAACATAAATGCGTAAGTTATTAATTATTGTTCGTCTACCGGGGAGTATATGTATGAACATAAAAACGACTATTTAATGTATTAATAGGGGCAGAGCTAAAAGATTAACAAGTCTATAAATTATTGAAATTCCTCATTAACATGATTAACTAACATGTATTCTCACTTTATTAAATTACTACAGTTTGGTATAAACATCCGAGCAATACATTTTGTTGAATTATATATAACACTGGTAGCCGAGCATCTTTTATGAAATGTGTAACGCGCATGGACAATCAAGGCAAATTTATTAAAAATAGGCTCTAATCAAATGCAGTGCCGATTGTCAAGGATATAGTAGTAAATATCTGCTGCTTCTACCAATTACAATAAGTTAGTTTGACTACAATTCAGTTCAGTAAAAAGAAAAGCATTTACGCGCCTACATCTCTTGGTAGCGAGCTGTTGATGGACAATTCCCTATTCCAGCATGCATCTAACAAAACACCATAAAGTCAAGAAAAGCTAACTACAAAATGCTGACAGGTTGTGAATTCTACTCCAGCCATTAACAATCAAAGCATTTCTGACATGATTACACGGACGCCGGATAGTAACCATTTGTTCGCAGGAGTTCTTTCCTCTATCCTTTTCTACGGGTGCAGTTGACAAATCCCTAACATTCAAGCCCTGCTGAAATAAGATACGTTTTTTTGCTTATCAGCACAAGTATGGTCATGAGCAGCTTATTAGAATGCTGCTATATAAGATCCCCCAGTTTATGTAGGACATCCTTTGTCCAAAAAATGGCCTGACAACTCCTATTTTCTTGCAGAATGGTCAGCACCAGAAGCATGATTGCGGTTCAAGTAGCGGATGACGGCGTCTTCAGTCCTATAAGGTTCACAGAAATTAGGTTAGATGATCTGAAAAGCTTGTAAGGTACAAATAAATGTAGATTATCCTAGACAGATCAACCGAGACAATTCCAAAGTTCAAACAAAAGGATATCTCATAATGATCATGGATAAATGGAGATCGTGTTTTAGCTGGATGCATTCTGATTAAAAGTCCTTCATAGGTTGGATCAGAGATGTTCACACCATCAAGGTAACATGATAACATTATATTTTTTCCTTTTGAAAGATATAGTGGCCATAATATTGAACAAAAGAAATATCATTATACAGCATTGTGAACACGGTGAAATTTAAGCCCAACTAATCAATAATTAGAATACTTAGAAAAGAAGTTTACCAAGTCTGATTGTAGAATTCAGAACGTCTCTCCATTTCTGATTCACGGATCGAATCATCAGAAACAAGCTTAAGATCCCTGGCTTGAGATGCAACTAATGCATTAATAAAATCAGCAGGTGACTGACTAAATCCCAGGAAGAAAGCTCGCCTTCTCTGATGTTCATGGATTTTCTTTATAGCTGTGGAAATAGTTTCATCATATGCATCAATCTCCTTGTTCTTCTCTAAATTAGATAAGAATGTGGACAATTCCTTCTGCAATGTGAAGGGAACATCAACCAGTACATCATAACAAGTGTTCCCAGATGGGCTACTTCCAGATAGCTTAATCCTGTGCTCCAAATGAATAGGTTGAGGGGCAGTCAGATGTGGATTAATCTTTTGGGAAACCAGCGAAAATTTCAACTTCTCTTCTCCAAAAACCTTCCGTAGAGGAGGATCACAAGTGAAAGAGGAGCTGTCATGGGATATCTGTAGCTTCCTAGTTTTTATGTAGTACCACAGAGCAGCTAAAACTCTAGCTCGTGTCTCAACCTCAATACCGAGAACCTCTTGCAAAGCCGGTGATAGTTTAAATTTCTCAGGCATATAATTCATTTCCAGTCTGATGATGGCAGTAAGCTCCTTATCCCCTTTCCTTTTAATCTCAAAACCCTCATGAAGAGCTGGTGATCGAGAACTATCCCACAAAATTACATGGTTATCAGGATATAGACTCTGATCCAAGTAAACAGTAACTTTCTTGAAGAAAGATGAAAACTTGGGGCAAGAAACACCCAATTTCTGCTCCATTTCAGATGCTAGACGACCCGGCCCACCCCCCAAGATCCTCCCAAAAATCTTAAGAGACCATGAAGCTGGCTCAGCAGTAATGCTGTCCGGATTAGCTGGTGTCTGATTCGCGAAAGTGTTGAATACATAAATTCTGAGGGTTTTCTGGAAACGCGGAGGACTCTTAAGGGATTCCAACATGTCAATCTTCTTTCTACAAAGAGCAGCATCTACACGAGCCTCAAGTTCAAGCAACTGTGAGTAAAGTGCCGACTCGGGCAAATTTGCAGCAACCTTATCAGGGATAAACTTGTCAGAAACTTTGCGCTTTTTCCTGCGCACAGCAGGGGTTAGTTCCATGGTCTTTAAAGGTGAGGCAGTTACTTGGCCATGACCAGAAGAACCACCGGTTCGAGAAGGCGGTCTGTGGAGCACTTTTCTAGCACCCCCAGAAGCTGTATTAGGTGCGGAAGTAGCAGGGGATGAGACACCAACATTGGTGTTAACCCCTGTAGTGATAAAATGGCTAAAGGCCTGAGCTTGGCCTTGGAATTGAGCATGAGAACGTTGAGACAGTGGTTCAGATAATTGAAAATGGCCAGGGAAATGCGAAGCACGTTGCGCTGGTGACTGGGAAAAGTGACGTTGCGCTGCAGGTTGATTATGGTTTACGGGCATAGATTGAGGGATTTGCATTGACCCTGAGTTTCCTAAACTAACATTCTTAACTGGGTTATTGTTATTCATAGGAAATTTCTACTACTTAACAAAAGCTACAAACCAGAAAGCGAGATCCTATACTAGTCTGCGAAAATTAGGGTTCCCTTTTCAAGTTTTACAAACAAGAGAGGTCTTCTGAAAAATTACACAAACACAAAAGGGAGGAAGAAGAGGACCTGAAAAAGGACTATACCGGGAAAGGAAGAGACCGGGAGGAGTTCGCCGGAGAAAGAGACGGAAGCAGTAAGCTCGCGGTCCAGGGAGAGTGGCAACCAGCGGTCGTTCAATCGACTTGGCCCAAGTACTGCAAGAACAGTTAAATCACTTGTTTTTCGGCTCACAAGGCCACAACACGGCCCAAAGGGAAGACGTATAATTATTCATAGTAGTTATTATTGAGTTACTTTCAACTTATATTACTTCTATTTATTCATATTAAATGGTTGGATTGGTAAACATATTTTGCAATTGTTCATTCAGAGTTTGTATTTGTTTGTTTAATGTTACTGTATTAACACGTATAGATTTGTTGGATACATAGTATTAACATATATAGCACATTTCAATACATTATTCAATTATCATTCGAAAATTATATACATATAAGTGACATGCATGCAAATATACACTTATATTTTTGAATGTATGCATGAAAAATGAACTTTTGATACATGTACGTATTATTTATGCACATTATTGAATGTATGCATCTTTTGTCCGTAGGCAGTTATAATTTGTATAATTATACATAGTAGTTATTATTGAGTTGCTTTCAGCTTATATTACTTCTATTTATTCATGTTAAATGGTTGGATCAATAAATATATTTCGCGACTGTTCAATGGAGTTTGTATTTGTTTGTTTAATTTGACCGTATTAATACATATAAATTTGTTGGATACGTAGTATTGACATATACAGCACATTTCAATACATTATTCAATAATCATTCCAAAACGATATACATATAAGTGACATGCATACTAATATGCACTTATATATTTGAATGTGTGCATGAAAAATAGACTTTTGATACATATACGTACCATTTATGCACGTGTTAAATGTATGCATTCTTTTACCCGTAGGCAATTATAATTTGTATAATTACTACATAGTAGTTATTATTGAGTTGCTTTCAAATTATATTACTTCTATTTATTCATGTTAAATGGTTGGATCAATAAATGGTGGTTACCTATGGTATAGTACGGTGTGGTTACTAAGAGTATGATGTTTGTTTTGATGGTTATTTAAAATATATGGTATGGTATGGTTTGATTCTATGATTAGGTAACCATGAAAAGCTTCACTTTACTAAACCACCAATTTAGTATACTCTCATTGTTCCCTCATTTTTCTTTTCAATTATGCCCTTACTTAATTACATAATACTATTTTACCCTTTTATTTTATATTATTTAACTCCATCCAAAAATTCTAGTCTTCTGGATTCAATTTTCTTCTGCGTTCAGTTTTCTCTTTTTTCTAGGTTTGATTTCTTAAACTTCTTACAAGTCTGCTTGCTTTTTTGTTGAAATCGATGTATATTTATTGTGACCGATTTTATTTTTTATTAATTTTATTAGAATTTGCATGAATTTAACAACGTAATATATTTATAAGGTATAATTTGTGACAAATGAGCAGAAAAAAATTATCTTAAATTATTTTATTAGTAATTATTGATAAATTTAACACATATAATAATTTAAAACACTTTAGTAAGCTTACCAATTATGATATGATATTGATATAGTCAAACCAAACAATAAAAATGTTATTTAAACCGCAACAAACGATACACTCTATCCAAACATTCTATTTACATTACAATAAAGTACAATATATCATACAATATAGTACCGCAGGATATAAAATCATGAGTAACCACAATCCAAATCCAAATAAAGTGTTAGTATGATATTTAAATTATGTCATGTCCTTTGGAGGTTTCAACAGTCTAATAAGATAACTCCCATAACAAACAAAAAGAAATAGGGAAAAGAGGATTCTCTTGCCTTAGTCCCATTTTAGCTGCAAAGGGAGTCCTAAGATTTTGCATATCTCTTTTCATCATACACATTGGTGAAATATTTTTTCTACCATATCCCTTAACAAACTCATAGCTCATTATAATATTATCTACAGTCAGTTGAGCAGGGATAGAAACAGTTTGGCTCTTACCAACAAGTTCAAACATAACAGGTTGTAATTTGCTAGTCAAGATGTTTGAGATAGTCTTATACTATACTGTGCAACAAAATCTAGGCATGAACTCCTTAATACAGGATGGTGTTCATGTTTGTTTCACCTTGGGGATTAAAGTAATAGAAACACAGTTGATAGCACCACACATCTTTCCTGGATTACAACATGTCCAGTGGCATCTCTATTTTCTTTTACTATGAGCTGTAAATATACAGCGCCAAGGCATAAAGCTGAAAATAGTCTACGAAGATAATTGAAGATCCCAAACGTCTCATAGGATTGCCACTCCCATGTCAATGAATTATTTCAAAAAAAAAAATACCTTCATTAAGAAACACCATTTCATCATTACCAACAACAACCACCCAGTAATATCCCATCAGAGGAGGGTAAAATGTAGGAAGACCTTACCACTGCATTAGAGGTGGAGGCCAATTCATCATTACCATAATCTTATATTTCAAACGATTGTTCCTCGGAGAAAGAGATCAAACAATTCCTGATCATGATCCTTTCCAATCAAATAATCATTATAACATACAAAAGTAAGCTTCAAATATTTGGAGATCTTTCACTTAAGCCTTACGCGTCAAATAGTAGGGATTTGCTAAAGCACTTGAGCACTTTATCATTTGATCATCTTTGGACCCCTTAAAAAAAATCACATCATAAATGGACTTTGAAATCCAAGAAGGAAAATACTTCAACCAGTCTAAGCAACCAAATAAGGTAAACATAGCAAATTTCAAAATAGTAAGAATAAGCAAAACAGTGCGACAAATTTCTGGGGAAAAATGTTTCAAGCTGCCAAAATTGTTTCATAACATAGACTGACATAATTAAACTTTAACAAATTCTGCCTTCAAGGATTTACTGCTCACGCCTTTGTCTTCCTAGGAGCCAACTGAGTCTCCGGCTGCATCACAAACAAAATGTTAAAGCACATTTCCAAAGACATGCATGAAGAAAACAAAGAACCGGTAAATTAACAGGTATGGAGATGACAAAAGAAAATAAAAAGGCAAGCTATATGGCATATGCAAGTCATAAAATAAACAGTGACCGGGAGTAGTTTACCTCCTTCTTGACGGACTCTTCCTTCTCAGACAATACCAACTCAATATGGCAGGGGTGAGACATATAGGCTGCAAAAAAGGGCAAGAGGATAGGATTGAGATATGAATGACTAGATACGACAAGATGCAGTTCAAAAAATAATAAGAGCACTTACGATTAATTCTTCCATGTGCTCGGTACGTGCGGCGCCTCTGTTTTTGTGCTTGATTTACTTGGATGTGAGATATGAAAAGTGAATCAACATCCAAGCCTTTAACCTAAATAAGTTCAAAAGAACAACAACATCAGCTCAAGGGCACGTAGAACAATCAAGAAAGCTGTGCATATTCATTCTAGGGAAAACATAACATAATCTGATATTACCTCAGCATTGCTCTCAGCATTTTTGAGTAAATCTAGAATAAACCCTGCAGATTTGACAGGCCAACGTCCTTGACCATTTGAATGGCGATTCTTTGCCTGAGCGGTACGACCAACCCCACGACAAAAGCGTGTGAAGGGAATGGCTTGTTTGTGGGCAAGAACATCCTCCAGATATCTCTTGGCCTTGTCCAATGGCATCTTCCTAAGTGCGTGGGCTGTCTCTCGTGTATTCTGTAAGTAGACAATGCATACATATTTAATAAACAGGTAAGGACAGAAGAGCCATCAAAACTCCAGAACTTTTCCAACTTAGGTGTGAAAAAGGTCCTGTTTGTAGACAATATTCCACCCATTTTCAGATAGAGCTGCATTAACAGGAATGTATTCGAATCACGGTCAGCTCTTGACATGATATTTAGAACCAAAAACCTTGATCAATTTATTTTTACAAAGACTTGACTAAAACTTACAAATGTATATTAATAGATAAGTAATTATTTACCCAAAAAAAATTAAAATATAAATGGAAAAACCAAGAGAGGAAACTCGTTTTAAATACATCTACAGGACCAAACCAGTAAAATGTCAACCAGAAAGACACATTCAGAACCACATAGCCGAAGCAAAAACAGACTGTAAACAAGAAAGAACATTCTAGCTACCCATTTATGACCATAATAAATCATATGTCTGAACAAAAAAGAGTGGCACACAAACTTGTGAGATGAATGATTAAGAATACAGGCTCTGCAACTTTGGTTGTCAACCAGATATTTTGGAGCGGTCAAAATGTGCAATGCAAGATCTAAAGTGAGATAATTTAACAGTGCACATTGGGAGTCTGAAAATGAATGTTGGAAAAAACTTGACCTAGCCTCTGCAGAAAGAGCATCAAAAATGCAAAATCTTTGTGGATAGCTGAAGTTACATTTTTCTTAAATAACTAAACTTTTTTTATAACGATGGTGTAAGAGTAAGCTTGAGCTCATCTCGACTGATTCCACAAGTACATGCTATCACACAGTACAGATATAGGGTAACTATATCCGCCAAGGCTTGGACAAATGAGAAGAAAGTATCTAGGGTTTTGCCTTCTCATGTTTTTAACACACTTCATTGACAGCTAAGACCACACATTTGGGCGAGCTTTGCTTCTAAGTTAATAACCAAAATGCACCCTCCAAGTCCAATCATATAGTATTACACTTGTTTGGTTAGTTACAGTAAATTGAGAGTTGTGCACTTTTATATCAACAGCAGACTCATAGGCGTGCTTCTCTGATGAAGGAAAAGTATTTTCTTCAACGTTTGAATCACTCGTTACAGTCAAGCTGAGACTGTTCAAGACAAATTTTCAAACTTGTACATCTTTTATTCATCCATACCAGTAATCACTAGACACTCATCTCCATATACACAGAGGAAAAATAGCATCAAATTAAATTTATTATGAGAAAGCACCAATTCTTACACCTCAACAATGTAACTATAACTAAAAGGTGCAAGCAATTCATGATGAAAGGAGAAATTACGCACCTTGAAATGAACTCGGAGACTTGAACCCCTGGATTTGCAAGCTAATGCAAGAACACGAACCAAACTCAAATTAAATTCAAAAATAAAACAAAATAAAATAGATAAAGCAACGTCATATAACACAATTCTACAAATGAAGAGATAATAGCTCGAAAATTGTATGCAAATCATATTAGGGCACTCACATTTGGTGGGGTTGTCGGGTTCCCTCGAATACTTCACCTACGTTAAGCAAAGATTTCAACGTCAGTAAAAACTTATGAGTTCATCCGACAGACTGATTTGACGGCGAATTTGTTGGCTTACCATGGCTTCCGGCGATGCTGCTGGTACTCCCCTCCGGCTGCTGCTTCAGGTCGCTTCTTCGTTAACCCAAAAAGAAAGTAAAAAATAAGGGATTTCAACTTAAATTGGAAGATGATAGGGTTTTACATGTTAATTTGGGCTGGGCTAGTCGTCCTTTTTGAGTAATGGGCCTCCCAATTGTTTGTTTTGGGTTTCATTTTGGTGTTCACTGCAGTAAGTATAACCA
>JACEIK010000152.1:108730-153633 GCA_018107945.1 Datura stramonium | reverse complement strand
GTATTTTGCTAGATTACATATAAATGCTTTTGAGGTAATATTTTTTTCCGTACTTATCAAACATTAGAAAATAAATAAGAAATTCACTTGTTTTCTAGGAAAACATTTCCCTTTCATACCAAACAACGCCCGCGATGAAGGATAATTCTGACATCTGAATCTAATTCAATTTTATTTGTCTACGTGAAGATCACTGGAGAGCCTTTGATACAACGTAAAGATGATACTGCTGCTGTTCTCAAGTCAAGGCTGGAAGCTTTCCATAGGCAAACTGCACCGGTAAACAACTGTTTCTCTCTACTCTTTTTTTAACTTTTTTATTTTTAAACATCTGTTTATCTAGTATATAGCCTTTTCACTTTAGAACAAAGATTATTAAAACATGGTATAGCCAAGGGTGTCAAAATTAGCCTATGAAAACATGACCCACTCAAATGACTTGCCCAATTATTAACTCAATGCATTTTAATCCGCCAATTCAGCCCATCTAAACATTGGGCTGATATAGTATAAAAATATTTTAAAAAAGACATTTTTTTTTGTTTGATATGTTATATAGTCTATAGTAAAATATTATTTTTAAATTAGGTACTTAAATAAATTATACAAATAATGAAATTAAAACTTAGAATTGAGTGAGTTTTGCGTTGTGATCCATTTCAACCCAAGTAATGAATCCTGCCCATTTATTAACTAGCGCATTTGACCTGCTCAAATTCAGCCTAACATACCCATTTGATGTTTGTTAGATTTGGTCCATACATTAAAGCCAATAATCATTCGTCTGTTTGGGCTCTACTGTAGTCTCTGTCTTCATGCTACTGTATTGGATTAATGTACAGGTCATTGACTACTATGCCAAGAAGGGTAATGTAGTGAATCTTCCTGCCGAGAAACCACCACAGACGGTGACAACTGAAGTCAAGAAAGCTCTCTCCTGACGGAATGATGCCAACTTTTTTTGGTTTTAAGGATTGAAAATTGAACGCTGAATTTTGGTTAACCGGTTATATTTCTAGGTGACTGACTTGCATATTTCTCTTTTATGAACATCACAAAAGTGTTGGTGAATTGCTATCTAGTGAGCTCTTGCAGAGCGCACTAGGAAATTGACACAAAATTATTAGTCTTTCCACAAGCCAGGAGTGTAACAGAAGATGCAAGAAGGAGCCACCATTTTGAGTGTGTGGGAGGGTAATAGAAGCGATTTCTGGGTTCTGGAAATGTTATTTTCGTAAGTTGGGAGAACATTAGTGTATCTGTCTGCAACAGATTGTTGTCATTTGCAGGTCGCTCCACAAAAGCATCTCTCGTAACTGCTCCTTTTTAGAAGAAAATAGTTTGTTTACATTCTGAAATAATGTTTCAAGAGGTTTTAAGTCCGATCCTATATGAATAATCTGTGTTATGAGAAGAAATAGAAGGCACTTTCTGGTTTTGTACTAATCTATGTGGTTTTAGTCTTGTGATTTTTAAGCCTTTTTAGTAATCAAATCTTGTAAGTGTAAGTTGAGCATTCGACGATAATAGTTGTTCTGCCATATGCTTTATGAAACAGTCTGAAATCGGAAATAGAAAAAAGGAAGTTTATGTTCCTAGAGAAGGATATGACCTAATAATACTAGTATTATGCGTTCGTATTTACAAGAAAAGGAAGTTGATCAGCCAGATGTTAAACTAGAAGCAGATGATACATGCAAATCAAATAAAGAACTCAATTTAAAAAACGCAAAATTGTTCCATCTTGGAGACTGAAGGGGAATAGTTTATGCAGAGATTTGAAAAACAGAGTCCAGAATGATGAAATGAAAAAAATGTTTTCAAGAACTGACAGTTTAATGACTGATGTGCACGAAAATTGAAAAATCCCCACCAGGAGTTCACCAGCAGTCATGTTACCAGACATCTTCTCTGCTAAAAATTATATGTTGAATCCTCTTAACACTGGGTATATATCATTTTTTCTTTTTTATATTTTGACTCTCCACTATCTTCGCAGATTCTTGTCGACAATGTTCAATAAGTAGAACTAAGAGGGATCTCTCTGCAATTTGCGATAAAAAAACAACAGGAGGAAAACTGCAATACACATTTGCTTAAGTTCTGGCGGGGAAGGAAGAAAAAGAATCTTGTAACTAACTTAACTGTAAATAATATCTCGACGATAATCGCCCCATTAGTCACTTCTCTGTTTCTTAAGATTACTCCCTCCGCAAATCTTTCTGTTATTTCACAGTTTTCTCTCTAGAAAACCAATGTTCCACTGAATACACACAGAAGCTCGATCTTCATTCTTCAATGGCGAGAACAAGAAACTCCAAGAGCTCATTCATCTCTCTGAACCCATCGTTTTTCACCCATTTGCTCTCAATCCCTCCATTCAATTCCCTCCATTACTCACCCAGGAAAAACTCAAGAATCACCCAAGCACATCTCTTCTCATCCCCATTTCTCTTTTTCTGTTTCATCTCTCTTCTCGTTACCCTCACTTTCTTTGTGATTTTGATGATCACATTCACGACTATTTTCCAGAATTCAGTCTCGTGCCCCGAGACTTCTTCTCCTCTGTTCTTAGCCTCTGTTTTCGCTGCAGCATCATCAAGATCAGGCACTGTTGAAGATGAACCATTTACTCTTTCCACCGGAGCAATGGTGCCGTTACCGGCTCATGGGGTGGTCGGAAACTTTTCCGAGGAGGAGAAAGAGTTCTGGAAGCAACCAGATCATCAGGGTTACGTGCCTTGTTTGGATTTCAGTCTCAAGTACCGAAAAGCCTCTGCAAAGATTTCCAAAGAGAGGAGGAAATTTTTGGTTGTGGTCGCTTCTGGAGGATTGAACCAGCAAAGGAACCAGATTGTTGATGCAGTTGTAATAGCAAGAATTCTTGAAGCTGCTCTCGTTGTTCCTGTTTTGCAAGTAAATCACATTTGGGGAGATGATAGGT
The DNA here is from genome assembly GCA_018107945.1 of Datura stramonium. NCBI lineage: Eukaryota > Viridiplantae > Streptophyta > Magnoliopsida > Solanales > Solanaceae > Datura > Datura stramonium. Next base: position 150,689 of record JACEIK010000152.1, on the reverse strand, counting down.
GCACTTTTATTACTTGGTTTATTCACAATTAGGATTCAAGATTGTTTTTTTATTTTTTTCGATTTAGCAGTGTTAACTTTGGCTCTGTGCAGTGAATTTTCGGATATTTTCGATGTTGAGCATTTCAAGAAGACTTTGAAAGCTGATGTTCGAATTGTGGCGTCTTTGCCATCGACACATTTTGTTTCTAAGCAGACCATCAACCGTGAACTTCCTTTTCACGTATCCCCGCTCTGGCTTAGAGCCAGATTTCTCAAGCAAGTAAGAAAAATTGAACTGTTCCTTTTGCTGTACTAATTGAGTTAACTGCCCAGAGAATTGGTTATACTGGATGAATTTTACATTCAATTCTCATAACTTTGTGTTACATTTTTTTTTAATTTTTGGTATAGCTAAACCAAGAAGGTCTGCTTATATTAAAAGGGTTAGATTCTAAGCTCTCCAAGAATCTTCCACCAGACTTGCAAAAGCTCAAATGCAAGGTAATATTAAAAACTGCAGCTTGTTTTTAGGTACCTAAGCTAATTGTTTGTTAAGAAGTTGGGAAGTAAAATTACTGTTTTTTGTTTGCAACTTGAACAGGTTGCATTCCATGCACTAAGATTTGCAACTCCAATTAGAGAGCTAGGCTATCAGATAGCTAGAAGGATGTGGATCGAGGGTCCTTATGTGGCGATCCATCTCAGGTTAGAGAAGGATGTGTGGATCAGAACCAGATGTCTTACCGGTTTAGGCAGGAAATATGACAGTATTATTAGTAGAGAAAGGGACTCTCACCCTGAATACCTCACTGGCAAGTTGAACATGACTCATGCACAACGGCGACTTGCTGGAATGTGTCCCTTAAATGCATCAGAAATGGCTAGGTAAAATTGTTTTAAGTCCTTGAACATGTCTCGTCTTGTTTACTTTATGGACCAAAAAGAACTTAAAATCATTCTCAAATGGGACATTATGTTACAGATTTCTGAAGGGCTTAGGAGCACCAAGAAGCGCTCGTATATATGTTGCTGGAGGAGAACCCTTTGGAGGCACACAAGCTATGCAGCCTCTACAAAGCGAGTTCCCAAATTTAGTGACAAAGCACACATTGGCGCAAAATGGAGAACTCACTCCATACTTGGAAAAGTCTTCTACATTGGCAGCCATCGACTACATTGTGTCTCTGAGCAGTGATGTTTTCATCAATTCCCATGGAGGTAACATGGGCCGAGCTCTTGAGGTATCAGTCAGTGATACATACTTACAGCAATAATGAACTTGTTAACATTTTACAATGCTGATTGTTTTTGTTCTTTGAACATTGGTGGTCAGGGACATAGGGCATATGTAGGACACAGAAAGTACATAAAGCCAAATAAGAGAATGATGCTGCCATTCTTTGAAGATTCATCTGTGCCAGAGAGAGAATTCAAAAGGATAATGAAGAAATTGCATAGCAAAAGTCAGGGGCAACCTCAGCCAAGGACTAACAAGATTGACAGAGATGTAATTGCATACCCTGTCCCTGAGTGTATGTGTAAGCAATAATAGACACTGTCCCAACAAGTTAGATCATACCATGATGAGTTTGTTTCATAGTTGAATCTTTCCAGCTTATTGCTGAGCAGAAAAGAATATTGCAGAATTTTTAAACTTGGCCTAACAACTTTTAAGAGCATATGTTGATAAAGATTGAAAATACCTATAGTGGAACATATGCTTAACAAAAGTGTATTCTTTTCCATCTTAATCTTTACCACAAACACATTGCACTAACTACAGAAAAATGAATATATTCTTGGTGACAGAAGAATTAACAAATAGAAACGAAATGACTCTGAAGTATGGATCTGTTCATTCAAAATAGGAACACAATCAAAATATGCCAAGTGTTTCGATTTTTGTTTATGAACACAATCCCAGTTAGCTTTGTTCTCTTATATTACGAGAACTAATCAGATATTGATAGAGTTGAAACATCAGTAAATTCACCAGCTTCATGAATTTTTACCTACATAGTTCATTAGTTTTGTTTACTTATTAAAAATTACCAGCTTCATGAATTGAAATCAACGAAGTGAATATAAGTCACTTTGAGCAAAGTGTAATCATGAAATTGGCATCATTTTCAAAAAAATAAAACAGAAATCAGTAACATTTTTTAAGTTTTCCAGACTATGTGGAAACTATAATATTGACTTTTCGAATTATGATTTAGAAAAATTAGTTGCGCGTTATGATTATTATTCAAGAAAATAATACATAATTTGATTTTTTTGTGCAAAAGACTAACATATGAGTGGTTCATAGCGGGGCATCTAACATTTGAAATTCTGAATCTTTGTCTTTTCTTAATGCGGGGAAATCTTTTCCCCAAATTTTCTAGTATTTCTTTTTTCTACTCCGTTTTCAACACGCATAATTCTCCAAAAGTAACAAAAAGTAACAAGTGAAATGTTCCTTTTCTTTTCAAAATAAATAATATTTTTAGTTTATTTACGCTCTTAAGAAAATTACGTATTTTTAAAAATAAAATATATTTTAATAAATATTTTTAAATATATATTTTTAATTATATAAAATTTATTTAAAAATTGCACAAAAAAAAATTAATGATGATTTTTCAATTAAATGACCAAAACATCACTTATCTATTTATTTTGAAACAAAAAATAATTAAACCCTATATCTGTGTCAGTCCAAAACTACAAATAACATAAATTTTCAGCGGGAGTAAAGAGGTGGAGTGTGTAACAAACAGATCAGAGAAAACGCTAAGAATGGAGAGTTCAGCAGTAGCAACCGATCTGGTGGATTTCTTGAACGCTTCTCCTACAGCTTTTCATGCAGTCGGTACTCTACTTTTCTCCCAAATCTGACTGGTGAAATCAATCTTTGATTTCTTTTCTTTTCAATAGATTTATGTGTTTATTTTATTGATTTTTCCTTGCTGGGTTTCTCTAGATGAATCAAAGAAGAGACTCAAAAGTGCAGGCTATGTACAAATATTTGAGAGAGAAGACTGGGATTTGAAAGCTGGGAACAAGTATTTCTTCACTAGGAACCACTCTACTATTGTTGCTTTTGCTATCGGTAAAAAGTACGCCCCCATTTTTTTTCCTTTTTTTTTGTTTCTATTGATTATAGAGAAAGGCCGCATTAATTTGCTCTATTTGTTATTATATGTTGGACTACCTTTATAATACGTGCCTGATATTAATAAATTTCTTTCTAGATACGTTGCTGGAAATGGATTTCACATAGTTGGTGCTCATACAGATAGTCCTTGTCTGAAGCTGAAGCCGGTTTCAAAGGTAATTAATGATTCTTTTCAGGGAAAAATCAGATTTTGAACTTGTGGCTTGTTGAATCTTGGTCTATGCCTCTTATTGATTTCAATTGTTCTAGGTAATTAAAAGTGGATTTCTGGAAGTGGGTGTACAAACATATGGCGGTGGTCTGTGGCATACATGGTTTGATCGTGATCTAACAGTTGCCGGAAGGATGATCATAAGAAATAAGAAAGATGGTTCTGAATCCTACTTGCACAAGCTTGTGAAAATTGAGGAGCCCATAATGCGAATTCCAACTTTAGCAATTCACTTAGACAGGTAAAACCTAAGAAGATGAACTCTTCTTCAGATAGTTGCATGTTTGAAAATTCATCTTGGGTGTCAGAGGTGCTTGGCATTTCAATTTCTATGTGATCTATTCTCTTGTGCCTATAGTTTTAAACCTATTTGGAAATAAATAAAGTTTTGAGCATCTCTTTAATGTGTGTTATTGTCATGGTAGTTATGAACTGCAATTCATACTACTGGTGTATTTCATAAGATATAATACTTCTTTTTGTATCAGTTAATATTTTCATCAAATTTAGAAGTACTTGTGTTTGTGGTTTCGGTGTTTGAGTAGACCTGAAGAGAAAAGGTCTTAGCTTACTATTGAGTTTTATGTAGTATGGTTATGCCTTTGTATGTGAAGTGACATACAATTGGGATAATAAGAATAACTTCCATAGGTGATAATTGTTTTTTCATGTTGTTTCAAATGTTTTAAATCAGAAGAGGGATTTGCATCACCTTATTATGTGCTAGATAATATTCATCAAAACACATTATCTGGTCATCATGTGCTTTGTACCTTCAGTGAGTCAGAACATTTTTTTCTTCTCCAAAGTATCTTCACCTATGGTTTATGAGAGTGTTTATTATAGTCTTGTTCCTATGTTTCCAGAGGTGTGAATGATGGATTTAAGGTGAACACACAGAGCCATCTTCTACCAGTATTGGCTACATCAATTAAGGTAATGTTACATTGCATAGTCTGATGCTCGTGTATTTTTTGTGGTGTAATTCTTTTCTTCAAGATCGAGTGTGACTGGAAGTTTTCTGTAAAAAGTTTGTTTTGTATACCTTGACGACACTTTGTCCTCTTCTCTGTACCTCTTTCCTTATCAATTAGATTCCTTTTCTTTCTGAAAAGCATTTAATGCATGAGGACTTGTTTGTGATATGAACTATTTCTTTTTCTCATCGCTTTACATTTGTAATTTGTTAGGATCATCGAGGAAATTCTAGTTATTGTCTACACTACAGACATATGTACATTTATAGTTCACACATTTTTTATGTCAATGGTGTCCAGGACAGCCTGTGCGCACCTCAACTATTTCATCAAGTGTCTTAAGATCTCATGGTTCTCCACCCACTTCATTGACCACCACCAGGCTAGACCCTTGAGTGCTTCATGAATTCTTCTAACAACCCTTAATCCTGAAATTCTCAGCTTGATAAGCTTTTTGTATGTTGGCGGGTCTTCTCATTTACATGCACTTCCGGAAGAACTTCTGAATTGGATATACTGTTTTGTTGGACATAATGCATCCACAGATACACCCTCCTTTTTATATGCTTGCTTTGAATTAGTTGAAACCCACTTTGGATATAACACATTAAGCGAATTGAACTCACCACATGAAAATAGAAAAAACAAAGAAAAAAAGACTCCCTTGTTGCATTTTATTTGACGGTATTTAACTTGACATGGAGTTAAGATGGGTGAAAAGTTAGTTTGGTAGAGAAACATTGCACCAAAGTTTAATAGTTGAATAGTTAAATGAATTGAATTTGTAATCTTCTTTAAGAGTTCAAGTTGTGCTAATCCAATAAAAAATTGTGAAAGCTCTCTTGGATAACATTATTAGTGCAATGGAGCCAAACATTTCAGGACGTCTCAAATTGAAAGAGTATCATGTAAATTGGGACAGAGGGATTATTATTAACAGTAAAATTATTTATAACTTCGTGTGATCATTTATTTTGGAATAAGCTTGTGCCCTGTTAGGATATATGTTCTCATTATCTATCTGATATTTTTTTGCAGTCTGAACTTAATAAACCAGCTTCCATTGATGATTCTATTGGAAATGGAGCTCCAAATGATGGAAGTAAGTCCAGTAAAAAGATAAATCCTGGTGGTGAGCAACACCATTCCCTTCTTCTGCAGGTACCATAAATTGCTAAATTGCAATCCTTATCGATGTTATTTTTCAAGAATCTGAGTTGCTAGATGTTTTTTTTACATTGCATGAAGTATATTTTCAAGATCTATATCGTGCTACAGTTTTGTGTTCATGCTATTTTCTTTTTCTTTCAGCTTCTAGCTGCTCAGGCAGGATGTGAGCCAGGTGACATATGTGACTTTGAGTTGCAAGCATGCGATACTCAGCCAAGTATTATTGCTGGTGCCATGAAGGAATTTGTTTTTTCTGGAAGACTGGACAATTTATGCATGTCATTCTGCTCTCTTAAGGTAAAGGATACATGGGTACAGAAAGCTTCATTGGAGTTATTCATGTTATGAGTTGAAGGCATCATATTTATATTAATAGAGGCATGGTTAAATAAAATACAATGTGCATAAATTTGATATAGAGATTGAGTATGCTATTTTATTAGAAGTTTAAGTTTCTTTGCTTTTTAGTTCTCATTTTTGTTGCTTTAGCAAAACATTTAGTTCAAGTATTAGTCCATGACTACTCTTTCTGGCTCACCTTTGAGGTAAAACATATAATGCCATTGAGATTTCAAAAAAACATATAAGGCCATTTATAGTCTGTTGCTCGTCATGTCTTTGTGTTTTTAGATGCAAGGTTGTGGGTGATTGAGATAAGTAAATGTGTTTGATTGTTGTAGTTCTGTTTATAAGTCTCGTCAGGATGTGAACAAGAAAGCTTCGCTGTCTGTACCTCCGAACACCGGTTTTGCTAATTGTTATATGTTTCTGTGAAAATGCTTTAGCAAGTACTACATATTTTCAGCCCCTGATAATACTATCAACCTGATAATTAAGCGTTAGCTCACAATATTTCCAAATTATGCCCCATAAGCTTGTAGTGAGATTGCGATCTGCTCTTTCATCTAACCAATATTTATTAATGTGCAAGTAATGAAAACCACCATGGTCTAGCAGTATGAGATCCCCTGCAACTGTTCTGCACTAATGAACTTTTATGTTATAGTGCATAACTAGTCTGAGGTAATTTGCAAATAGAAGAATTAATGATATAACCAGTGGGATAATAACCCCTATAGCAATTTTTTAGTTGTTGGGAGAAGAACTCCTTTCTCTACCGGACTGGTCCATTCAACACCTGCTACAATTCTTCAACTGTTACCAGGAATATACAGAGGAGAAACCCAAAGAGGTTTTATGCAGTGTTATTTAATAATGTGTCTTTTTGGCTCTCTCAAGGATGGCAGGGGGTGCATCATGGAATTGATGGTGGATATTGATTTACAGAGATCCACTTACCCTAGACTGTCACCTTCTGCTTGTCGCTTTAAGGGTTTTCAAATGTTGTCATGTCAATGGCAATTATCTTCTGTCTTAGTCACATGGATGCTAAGGTGCAGTGCTGCTGCGAAGAGCAACTTTCCAGTTCTAGTAAAGATCTTAATAATTTCAGAACAAGACTTTGGACTGGAAAGCCGAAATTACTTTTCTTGTGTGGATTCATCAGAAACCTAGTAACAGCTTGTGTTCTGGAGGGAGAATCTTTTCCTCTTGTTTTTTCCTTTCTGATGTGGCTTTCTTTCATTAGTTATGTTGCCACCTAGCTTGCGTTCATACCTATTTGGTTTTGGGACTGAGTTTTTTGTGTTCAGTAGACACACATTAACAATAATTTAAGTGTCTAATAAGTAATAGCTTTAATTGAAGTGTCTAAATGAAAAAACGTGACAGCTTAGGGGGCCGTCTATGTATTTGGCCTTAGAAATACTTTCTGGAAAAGAGAGGAGGCAGGTCATGTGATGTGCTTCCTGGTTGGCAAAAAAATTTAAAAGATGAAGTGGAGACTGGAGAGTACATTAAAACAGAAGAAGGCCTTAGAATTCTTTTTTTGGGGTTTATTCAACTTCCTGATGGTGTATATTGACAAAAGAGCAGCAACACAGGAAGTGGCTTCACTTTAATTCATGTTGAATCCCTAGTGTATTGAAGGACAACCGAGGGAAAAGCCTATGAAGCGGATAAATTATCGAAGTAGAAGTCTTTAAAGAGAATATGAAAATGAAAAAGGAAAATATCGTTAAACAGAAAGGTTGTGTACTTCGCTAGTTGTCTATCTTAACATGAAGACTAGCACATTTAACAGTATTTCTTTTGTCCCTCTGGTCCTGCATCAAATATTATGTGAACTTGCATAATTTGAATGGAGCAACATGGGATGCAATAATGGTGCTTCTTATTTTAAAATTCATGCAATGAAACTACTTTGGGTGTTGATGTCAGGCACTGATAGATGCTACTTCTCCTGTAAATAGTCTTGAGGACGAGGTTGGTGTAAGAATGGTGGCTCTGTTTGATCATGAAGAGGTTGGGTCTAATTCAGCACAAGGAGCTGGATCGCCAGTCATGTTTGATGCTCTCTCACGAATTACAAGTACATTCAGTCCAGATTCAAAGGTAGTTGAATAGATCTATCTCACTACTCCATATTTCTGCAATATGTTCAGTTGTCTGTCGTTTCATGGACACATAATATGTTTGGCACCTTAAACAGAAGCAGTAGAGCTCTTCCTAATGCATTTTCATGCAGGTGTGTATCACTTTAGATAACGTTATCCTTTTGAGAAAAATGGGGAAATTTCTGAAGATATATTTAAATTGTTGCTTTTAATTCCTAGTCGTACTGAAAACAGGTGCTATATTTGTATTCTGTCTGAAGAATATTTAGTTGAGATTAACACATCTCTCTTTATTGTAATATTTACAATTTCCCATTTGTCCACTTATCTGAAAATATGGGAGGGGATATTTTCAAAATCTAAGTTGTGTCCGCAACTAGATTGCTTGTTGCACAGCCCCTAATTTAGCCATTGGCCCTAATGGAATTCCTTATAAAATGATAAAAACTAATTTAGTTTAAAATCCTAAACCCTAAACTATCTGTCATGGATTTTCCTTTGATAGAATTTCTCATTGAAACTAAGCACAAATTGTAAAATATCTGGATTTAAAATATTGTAATAACTGTGTTTTTCAATCCTTATAAAAAAAAATTCTAATAGAATGATGGAGAGAATGGATAGCCTGCTTTTGCTTGAATAATATATATTATAATGCTTAAATCTTCTCTCCATAACATCTTCAGAAAAAGAAAAAAAAACCTCTCTTTAACGTTTTCTTTGTTCATTCTATGATCCTATATGCTAAAAGAGAAAAAGGCAATAATAATTTGCAACAAAGAACAAATTGGAAAAAATATATATTTTTCAGAGCTTATTTTAGTGACTGCATGTAAATGTTGTGTTTCATGGTTAGTTGACAAAGGCTTATTGGTAGTTGTACCTTCATTACATTCTGGTAGCTTCAATGAAGTTTATTCCTGGTTTCACTGATTTTATTGTACATTGCACTTCAGCTAATACAGAAAGCAATCCAGAGGAGCTTCCTGGTCTCTGCTGATATGGCACATGCCTTGCATCCTAATTACTCAGTAAGTTTTTTTGTGTCACTGTCTACAGTCTAATTTCTTTTGACTTTGATCTTAATTTAAGTCCTCTTTTCAGGACAAGCACGAAGAGAATCATCAACCCAAATTTCATGGTGGGCTTGTTATTAAACACAATGCTAATCAACGATATGCAACCAATGCAATCACTTCCTTTGTGTTCAGAGAAATAGCTGCTAAGCACAACATTCCTATTCAGGTCAGTTAGTTATGGTGGACCCTTAGAGCAGTTCATCCAAGAAACTGGCCAATATGAAGATATCATGGTTGACGGTTTCCCAAAGATCAATCTGTCTCTTTCTGAACCTTTGTGTTTCGTCAAATCTTTACGTTGTTCTGTTATCATGGATGTACAGTTACTATGTGGCCATCGATTTGGTTGTGTCATCACATATAATTAGCCAACTTTTGAATGTTTGACTCGTTTGGCAGGATTTTGTGGTTCGCAATGATATGCCATGTGGTTCGACGATTGGACCCATATTGGCCAGCGGGGTGGGAATTCGAACTGTTGATGTAGGAGCACCACAGTGGTCAATGCACAGCATAAGAGAAATGTGCGCAGTGGATGACGTGAAGCATTCATACGAGCACTTTAAGGCATTCTTCCAAGATTTCTCACAACTTGATGGGAAGATTGCTGTTGACATCTAGACCATATATGATTGGTAATGCCTTGTACTGTTGAATTACTTGGAAAATAAAACTTATTCTGAAGTCTTAATTCCCACAGCTGGAATTCAACGATCAGAAGGTTTAACATTGGACAGTTGTCCATGAAGTTATGGAACTAGTGCTTGTTTTCAGCGAATGTTATTAGGGATGGCAATGGGGCGGATTAAGTCTTTCCCTGCTAAAGTTTTGCCCTGCCGCGTTTAGCTGTCTGCCCCGCTCTGCCCTGTTAAACATTATGTTATTCACCTTCTGGGAGCTAATGTATTTGTTTTGATAAAAACTAGTTCTGTGTTCCTTTTCTTTTTTGTTGGAGCGGGCAAGCAGCATACAGAGTTGTGAGTGTTAGGTTGGGTGCTGGAAAACCAGAAAATGTTTTCCAATATGGGATCGGTCAAAATATTTCATGAAAAAAATGAGTTTCATGAGTGATATTTCAAGTTTATTTTTTGTCTATTGTCCACCCATCTAACAACCCCCGACTCTCACCCCACCTTCGACCTAATTTCATCCGCACCAAATCAAGCTTGCCAAAACCACTAACAATACTTTACTTGTTTTTCAAGAAACTGAAAAATATTTCCTTCGTACCAAAATACACCCCATAATCTGTCATGTTTCTATCAAATGTCTTTCATAAGTGTGCGTGCAACTTTTTTGAAAAGAAAACACACGAACTGGAAATAAAGGGTGGATATCTCACATTGATCACGTCTTTGCATTCACGTTAATTTCCAAGCTTATCTAGTTGTTAAAAAGTCAAAGTAAAAGCCCTGGCACTGCTAGTATAAGTGAATGAGTTTCTCTCATTTTAGCTCTAGTATTAGCTTTAAAAAATTATTTCAAAATTAATAATTATTTTTAACTATATTTTTTTATTCAATTTTCATTAAATATTAAGAAATAACAATAATATAATCAACCTAACATCAATAAATAAGAATAAATAAATATAAAAATAGCTACAGGGACAGCTACAATTAGACAAACATAATATTTATTCACAATTCAAGGTAGGAAACGTATTAAAAAAAAGGTGGTCCCTGTCTGTCCTAATTCTTTAATTATTAGTAGTAAAATAACTTACCACCTACTACTTCAGGAGTTATTTGATTCGTTATTTTTAAATTTAATATTATTTTATTTCATACAAAAAATAAATAACTTTATTAGACAGTCAAATTAACCTTCCTGTCCTCCCACAAGAGGTAAAAGGGATTACACAGTTATTCTCATAAAAAGTTAAAAAGGATGGATAGATTTGAAGTTTTAAAAATAGTCTTTTTTAATTAGAAGACAAACATTCCGGCCAAATTTCATAGAAAAATGACAAAAATAAAATTTTAATGAAAATTACCAAATAATTTATAATTAGTTTCATAATTTTCTTATAATGATATTATAAGTTTGATGATCTCTAAAAATTAACTCACAGAAGTTTTAATTGACTTTCTTGACTAGCTAAAGAAAAACTAAAAAGGAAATGGAAAAGTACTGAGAATTGTTCACCTGATTTATATTTTCTCCAGTGCCCAAATTAATATATTATGATTTTTTTATATATTTTTCAAAAAAAAATTTAATCGCAATTTATTTGTTTAAATAAAAATCATAAAATTAAAAAACAAAAAAAACCAAAATAAATAAAAAATTAATTTTGTTAAAAATATTTTTAATAATTTTTGTGTTTTTTAATTTTTGAAATTAAAAATTATATCTTAAAATTTTAAAATAATAAATAATTTGTTATAATCTTTTTAATCATGATAAATAATTTAAAAAATTCAATAACAAATAACAATAATTTAAAAGGGGAGAAAATAAATATTTTTAGCGAGTCTACTATTTGCCTTCAATAGAAGCACTAGTAATTATTGAGACTTGAAAGTAACAAACTCTCTTCCATTTTGTCAAGTCTTGTCTTGTCGTCTTCAATTATTAGGAAAATCCACACGTTTCAAAATAGGAAACACTTTTAAATCTAACATACAGTTCTCTCTCCATGCTAAATATTTTATTTGTATTGAATATTTATACTCTGAATACATAATTAGTAAATCATAATTAATTTTATACATATTTATCACTTTGTTTTGATTTAATTATTGATAAATTAATATAATTTAATATAAATATTCGGCCTCTCTTTACCCTTGGGTGAATTTTATCAAGTCTATTAATGTAGTAGAGTTGAGATTTTGACCTATTCAATTTACCTTGTTTAAAATTTGAGTTGATAAATAGTTTAAATTGATTATCAAAAAAATCTTCATTTTTATAGGTAAAAAGTCTGGTTCTTTTATTTATTTTGCTGGAGATCCCGTTCATCGATAAATAGTAGGACTAAATCAGTATAATACTTCAGATTTCACAGCTAAAAGTTTAAAGAGATCTGTTTTTAGTTTTTTTTTGAAGATTTAAATTACTACCACTAACAATTGAATGAAAAAAGGGAGTGGATTTAACACCAAAAAAGAGAGTTCAGAAAGCCATTAATATAAAAAAGGAGTAAGAAAAAGCGTAAGTTTTACGTGTATTATGAAGCTCCACAATTTTATCAGACTAGTCTACCACGTACTGCCACCACCAGCAAAGCCAAGTGGTATTTCTTCTTCTCCTCTCAAATTTAGCACTTAAAAAAGTCCTCATCATACTCTGTCAATATCGTCGGCTCCTCACTTCTTTTCTCACTTCAATTCAACTTGCAGAAAATAGTTAATTCAATTATTTTCCTTTTTGCAGTAGAATTTTATTAACACAATACTATCCATAGCAGTATTAAACTTCTCAATTACATACCCCCCTCCTCCTCCTTGTTCTTCCTCCTTCATAACAAAGTTACATTCAATAGATATAATATCCATGGATCCAAAGAATGGATATTGCCCGGATACTAAAACTTTCCAGAGCTTAAGACCATCTGTTCCATTGCCGCTATCAACGGAGCCACTTTCTATCATCCAATACACTCTCTCTCCCTCAACTCTCCGACTACCGGAATCAATAATGGCGCCACCACATTTCTAGTTGACTCCACCACCGGCCTCCGTCTCTCTTACGCCGACTTCCTTCGCCAGACCCAAAATCACCGCTTCTTCTCTCCAAGCTCGTTACCCTTTCCTTTCCCCAAACGACGTCTTTTCATTCTCTCTCCTACTTCAATCCATGTTCCCGTTGTGTGTGCCTCCTCTCCCTCAGCATCGTTGTTTCCCTGCTAATCCCCTCTCTTCCTCTTCCGAGTTAACTCACATGGTTCAGCTATGTAAACCCCTCATTGCTTTCGCTACTTCCTCCACTGCCGGTAAACTCCCTTCTTCGTTTCCCCACGGCACCATTCTACTCGATTCCCCTGAGTTCCTCTCTATGATTCAAACTCCCGCTTCTACTTCCGTATCTTACCCAATCATTCGCCAGTCCGATTCGGCAGCGATTCGCTGCTCGTCTGGAACTACTGGGAAAGTAAAGGGTGTCGAGTTAACTCACCGGAATTTAATCGCGTTAACGGCCGGTTTGTACTACAACAAATTCAATAATGCCGCTGATGAAGGTGAAACCACGGAGCAAGAGGTGTCTTTCATGACGTTGCCGTTGTTTTCACGTGTTCCGGATTTTCATGCTGATTAGGGTGGCGAGTATGGGGGAGACAGTGGTGATGACGGAGAGATTTGATTTCGAGAAGATGTTGGCGGCGGTGGAGAAGTACAGAGTTACGTACATGCCGGTGTCGCCGCCGCTGGTGGTGGCAATGGCGAAGGCCGGATTTGGCATTGAAGTATGATCTAAGCTCACTGAAACTGCTGGCGTGGCGGGCACCGCTGGGGAAGGAGGAGGTGGCAGAGCGGTTCAAGAGCAGGTTCCCTAACGTGGAGATACTGCAGGTATGTGTTTGAGTTATCCCACGCGCTAGATTTCCAGTGTGTTTGTGTATCTGGAACTGTAACATCTCGTGGGTATGTTTTCTCTTTTCCCGAATATTTTGTCGTGAATTATAACTGCTCACTGCTCCGCACTCGATATACATAATCAAATACTCCAATAAACGTGAAGAGATATTTTGCTGAAGTACTAATTAAAAATAAAAAAATTAGACAGTTGCTGGATTATGTTTTCTTGACCATGTGAAAACTTTTGAAAAGCTCAAATATTCTGGTGTTTGAATTTGTCTTATGGGGAAAAAATTGATTGTATTGTTCCAAATATATGATGTTTTTTGTTCAAAATGTCTCATATGTGTGGTTAAGAACTTGAAGTGATTTAATTTGATAGCTCAAGCTCCGTTACTATAATAAAATTAGTTAATTTTTTTTACATGATTACTCAACTGATAATTACTATTTCAAAAAGTATATTTCACAAATGTTGCGGACCTCTGGTTGATGATATTTTCTTTTTTTTTTTGAGTAAGACTGGCGTAAGGCAGTGCTGAAAAGATGGTAAGACCAGTGGCTGATGAATTCTAAACCAACTAATACAGTGACAGCAGCAATGCCTTGTATAAGGAAAATCTTGTTCTTAATTAGGCAAACTATATCCAACACCTTATTATCATTTGTTGTACTTATGTCCATGTATACATATTGTGCCTGCGTGCAGTTTTGGCCTCTTTTGTGTTAAAACTGTGATGCATCATAGGGATACGGTCTGACTGAGACTACTGGAGGAGTAACAGGAATGAATGGCCCTGATGAATCGAGGCCGGTATGCGGATCACTGGTACGCCTTGCTGTGAGCTCCTGGAAGCTAAGATTGTTGATCCTGATAGTGGAGAGACCTTGCCTCCTGGCCAGCGTGGAGAACTTTGGTTACGTGGGCCAACAATCATGAAAGGTAATGTGTATTGCGTATATGTCGTAGTAGTAGTAGATTGTGCAGTATTACTCCCTACTGCTATTTTCGCCAACAACTCCGCCAACTTAGTACAAACATATATTTAGAATCTGAAATATACTGTTATGTTGTTGGTAAATTTGTTTCCAATTTGGCCTTTAGAATACCCTTTCAGTTAGACTTGAATTCTGAAAGAGAACGTTGGTGAATGGCAGGCTATGTCGGAGATAAACAAGCAACCTCAGCAACACTCGATTCAGAAGGTTGGCTGAAAAGCAGGCGTCTGCTACTTTGATGCAGATGGGTTTCTATATATTTAATCGATAGGCTAAAGAATTGATAAAGTACAAGGCCTATCAGGTAAACTATATCTGATGCCAAATCCTGATTCAGCTGTTACTCGTATATGAACTTGGCATCTCACCTCTCTTACTATGTTGTGCTTCATTATCTTAGCATGAATGGATGAACTTTCAGGTCCCTCCTGCTGAACTTGAACATTTACTTCAATCAATTCCTGATGTTGCTGATGCAGCAGTTATTCATTAATAATCCTCTCTGTCTCCCTCTATTTTCTCCTGTTCTTGTGCGTTTCACCTCATTTATCAGTATGGTGGAAGAATCACAAATTTTTGTACAATTTACATTTGATTTCTGAAAAAACTGTGCTTCTTACAAGCTTAACCGTGGTCAATATTGCATAAACTTGGAAGCCTTCCTCTTATAAAGAGGCTGCTTATTTATCATATTTTATCACTAGTGACTAGTTCCTTTTCTAAATCAGGTAAGATGTCTTATCATTTAAACTGCATTCAGTAGGTGCTGAAAATTACAAGCAAAAGGATTAAAAAAAGAAGAAGAAGACAATAGCTCTAACAGTGATCATCCTATAATGCCTTCTGAGGAGCTGAGGAAGTCAAAACGCTATCACTAGTATTTATTAGTATCTCATGTGTAACACAATACTTTTAATGCTTGCAAGTCTCACATATTTGGCCTTGGAAATTTTATTTTCTCTGGGTATGGTCATATGCATAATTTAACTTTGCGACCCTGATATAGAGGCTTTTAGAACATCAGAGTGAATCTCCGGTCCACTGTTGCTGGCATGTAGATGCAGCGCGATACCATATGTTCTTTTAGAAGCTAGTGGTACCTTACTTACCTTACCCGATATTTCTACATTTTCATACTAGTAAAATGATAAACAAGGAGCGTAAGGTTAATATTTGGAATTCTTATTGTGCCAAGAAGCAAGCTGGAGCAATGGCACAAGCAGTTGGAACAAATTGTTCTGCCATCTATATAATCATTTACTCTAGCTCATAAGGTGGCAGTGAAATATAAATTTGAGTCCCAATTTTCGATGACTTTATGACGTTCCGAATCTTAATATGCTCGATCTTTTCTCACCTGAATCCAGATATCCTGATGAAGAAGCAGGGCAGATTCCTATGGCTTATGTAGTCAAGAAGACCTGGAGCACTATTAACGAGTCGCAGATTATAGATGTCATTGCAAAACAGTACGCCTCCAAATGAATAAGACCCAAACTGTTAGCTTGCATCGTTGCATTAGTGTATTTAGAAGAATATGCAAATTCCTGATTAAACGATTTTATGGAACGAGGAAAGCATAAATGATAGAACTATAAAAATCTGTTTATCATCTAATAAGCTTTGATGTGTTCCAGATATGACTGATTCTGAACTCTCACATTCAAGTAAAACAACAGATGCATATTGTAACCTGCAGAAAATTACACCTTGCAGGTCTCACCCATTACCAAAGATGCGGCGCGTTAAAATTCATCAGCCTCGATACCAAAATCTCCAGCTGGAAAGATCTTGAGAAGAGAACTCGTCAATCATGCGACTAGTAGTGCTTCTGCAAGACTGTGACAGGAAAATTAGAGATATCTCATAAACCAAACTACTAGTTGAATATGAAGAAGGGGACTAATATTGATTTGAGGTTTTAGATTATAATTATTAAGAACTTGCGGGTCAATATTAGAACTCCACTCTGCTCACTTACAAATGTTTTAAATTTTCATCTCCTCTTCTTTTGAATACCGAATCGAAACATATACATGTTTGATGTAATAATCTTGTGTAGTATTTTAAGAGATCTCTTGACATTGGGGAACAACATTTAAGATTATTGTATATACTGTAGACACCAAGGTCATAAGGAAGCAAAATGTACAGTCGATTATTAAGATCTATAAGCCAGGTTGAGGACAAGAGCATAAGGAATTCAGGAAAAGAATAGAGGAAACAACATATGAAATGCTCAACCAGATTCCCTAGCCAACATCACCCTATGGTACACATGTTATACAATAATTATACATCAGCTATAGTAATGCCATATTCTATGTGAAAAGTTGTAATTAAAGATAAGTAGAATGTATCTTTAATTTTATGACCTTAAATATGTCACGTGAAAAATTGAAATTAAAAGTTAAAACAAAAAAAAGGCATTCTTTTTTAACCGGACTATAAAAATAAAAATGAGATAAATAAATTAAAATGAAAAGTAACTATAACGGTCCTAAGGTAGCGAAATTCCTCGTCGGGTAAGTTCAACCGCTCTTTCACCTCCCAAAGAGCAAAGTTGGCTTGATGAGCGCAAATGAGGAAGCGGGGCAGAAAACCAATAATCTCTTTCTTGTCCTTCTACTTAAGGTTGAGAAATTCTTGCAACTACGGAAACTACAATAATCTCAGTGAATAGGCGTTTTGTCGGTTCATTTTTTATATAACTTCAATTCCATAGTACCTTTTTTTCAATGGCGTGTATTACTACGATTTTATCAAGATGATACCCATTTTAAAAGAATATGTAGTCAAATATCAAATAGACACATATCAGAGATACAACCAATAAAAATATTTGAGTGTTAAAAATTTCACGTGAATCTGGGGGTGTGTCGAAAAAATTTGCGTTCGGGGTTCTAATTTTTGATCTCTTAAGTTTCTTTAGATAGCTAGTTGTCACGAAGTAAAAGGAGATATAACATCTATTATATATATAAAAAATAATTTAATTATATATAATCAGTGTAAATTTCTTCGTGGGGAGGTTTAAATTGGCGTGGGTCACTCCAAGATGGTACATATTTAAAAGAGATGTTGTGCGTGACAAACAAACTAATAAATGTGAAAATTAATGATGGTGTCAAATATTATAAATGATCGTTTGTTGAAACAAAAAAATAATTGGTTGGACCTTGTTTGACTTCTAAGGAAGTTAAAAAAATTATTTTGACCTCGTTAAAAGATCAACGCAATTAGACTTAATGCACTTTATTTCTTTTCTTAATACTTTATAAGAAATAAATTTTTGTACTTTCTTTTCTTTTGAAAATTATAATAATTGTAGTTATTGCAAGAACCTTCTTTTCAATGAGATAAAGGGTCATTAGTCATTCTTTTTAGTTCATCCAACTTGATACGAAATTTAAAAATAAAATATTTTATTTTAATTGTATATTTTTTTAAGACTTAAGAAATTTAAATATATATAAAAATAAAAATATCCTCTAATTTTTCATCTGGATGTTGTTACATCCACTGAGGTCTGAGCTAATTCTTAACTGGTGAAAGGTATCAAAATTTCATCCATAATAACAGTATGTACCAATAGCCAGGGAATTGACTTGGTTGAGTATTCCAAAGTCCATAATGGGCCTTGAATTTTGCATAGACTAAATATGTCAATTTTCCCGGAAAAATTTCACGGACTTTTTTGATATAGTTATTTAACATCGTTATATCTTTTTAATTTTTTGTACGTACACTTATTTCAGATATTGTATTTTGGGTGGGCATGATAAAATCAAACTTCATACCCAATCAGTTATTTGTTGCATGAATTTAGTCATTTCTCTTCAAAGTTGTACGTATATATAGCTGAAGTTCAAACAAAGATAGTTTAAGACAGGTAAAATAATTTAACTTCAATAACCAAATACTTAAAATAAAATGTATGTAGGGTGGACAAAAAAGTTTGATCAGCCCTTGTTATCAGTATGATTCAGCTAATCGCTATTGCCAAGTTACATATATTCGCGGCCCACAACGTGCTCCACTTTGCTTTTATTTATCTTTAGCCCATTTATCGTTTCATTCAAGAAGAAAGCCAATCACCCGTGATCCATTTATTATCTAAGCAGACCAGATCTTAAGCATCTGCAGCAGTTTCAGATTGTGTCGATGCAGATCTGAATAGCAATTGGGGTTTTCCTGGGACGAAGATTGGATCTCTCATTCCCAGTTCCCCCAAGTGTACCAGGACGATATTTACTGTAAAATTCAAAGTATAGCTATATTTGATAAATTTCGAAAAGCATCTTTATGTCTCCTAAATGTAGTGTATAAATTAATTATATCACATAATTTTTTCAAAATATAATGAATATTAGTTAAAAATCTTAAAATTAAATTCATAGAATTTAAAATTTAAATTTGTCTTTTAGAATCGCCATAAATCAAAAACTCATGAATTATTCATTTTCAACCAGCATTCCAAATCAAAGGTTCAAATAATCACCATTTAATACAAACGAGACACAAGCCTATATTAAAATTTCAAAATTATTTAACCTAGCAAAGATAGAGATGAAAATGTATACATATGTTGTCCAGCAGGGACATATTATCAAATTCAATTCTTAAGACTAGTATTGTGCTAACCATAGAATCCACTGATCAATTAATTAGGTATGCTTATACCAAAGAAAATAACTACTAGAATGACTTAAACGCCAAATACATGGACAACCTCTTAAAATTGTCACTAATTATTTAGATATCTTAATTAAGATCTTTATCTATTATATATTTAATATATATTTAGAGTAATATCTAGTAAACATCTTTATGTTGACATCTCAAAAGTCTTCTTGTCCCGCCCTACAATATTAAGTATCTTCTTTTTTCTTTTTCCTATTTTAATATTCACTTAAAAAAAAAAAAAAAAAAAAAGAGGAAATAAAGAAAGAATTGTGATTTAGTCATATGAAATGTTGCTTTCTAAAGTTTAAACTTAACCAACGTGCTAACGTCTATTGCGTGAAATTACATGAAAAAAGTCGGCAATAAATAAATAAATAAATAATAATAATAATAATAATAATAATAGGAATTTCCTTACGCTTGAATATTTCAAATTTATTTTAAAGTAAAAAAAATAAATTGATTGATTATGTATAGGATTTATAATAATGGTTAAAAATACTCTTAACGTATTGAAAATAATTTAATATATCTTTACGGTATCTATTGATATTCTAATGTCGTTGTTAACCTTAGTTTTGAGGTTGAAAATATTCTTCCTTCCACCTATCCTTATCTCAATTACACTCCAATTACCTAAAGATATGTTTGAAAAGTCATTTCATAATTAAAATTGATGTAATTATTAGGATAATAATTACACAATTTTATAATTATAGCTGCAATCCATTGCCAAATCTATACTATATTAAAAACACAAAGTCCTTTAAAAATGTTGATTAAAATAAGAAATTTAAAATTTAAATATTAAATTTTTTATTTTAAAAAATTAAAGATTAATTATATAAAAACTGAAGCGTTAATATTTGACAATATGTATGTATATTTAAATATTACTTTTTTCTATCAATACATATTATTTTTTTTAAAATATGATAATAAGATAATTATAAATTGGTAACTAATATTATAAAGAAATTGACATATAATTTTTAAATAAAATAACATTTAATTAATTAGTTAATAAAGATTCTAACTAAATACGTATTGGCAAGAACATATACACTACATATTTTATAAAATTAACAATTTATAATCATAATTTCATAACATTATTTAAATATTTAATAATAAAAAATACTCCTATCAATTGTAATATAACTTAGTATAAGTCCAGTAATTCTACAACCTCATACAATAATGAAATTCAATTTTAATGACCATTATTCATGAGATAAGTTTGTGGATGATTCATTCTTTTTAATAAATATTGGAAGGTATAGTTTCAAAAAACTAGATAATAACATAGCTATGAAATAAATAAATATAAAAAATATGGAAGCTCATAAGTAAATGTTGAAAAATGAGAAGTTAAGAAAATAAGATAAATAATATAAAATAAAATTATATAATTGAAATAAAATTAAAAAGAAAAGAATAAAATACATAATAAATATGAAAAGAATAGAAATTAAAGAAAAACAAAAAAAAAAACATGTAATTCAATATTATTGATTGTATATCAAATTAATTAATTAAAATTTAAAAGTTTAAAATTGTTAAAAAAATTCTATTAAATTTTAGAATTCAAACTTAATAATTTGATTTTGAATAATTATATATTTATAAATAATTAAATTATTATTAAAATAATAAAATATCAATTATTAATTAATAATTTATTGATTCTTAATTATTAACTATTCATTTATTGATTCGCGATAAAGTCTAAACATTTAATAAATTTTATTAATTTCTTATACTTGATTTCAGTGTAATGATAAATCTTAAATCATTTACAAAACAGTTAACCTCAACAACTAATATTAATAAATGGCGAGAATATCTAAAAATCCTTCTAATTTGACGCATTTTTTTTTTTTAATTTTTTTAAATTATGTTAGTTTTAATTATCTATAACTTATCTATTTGATAGTTTTTAACCCTTATGTGTTGATGTGGCAAAAAGAGTGACTACACTTTCTTTTAAGCATGTGAGGATAAAAAATAAAATAAAAATTAGCTATTAATTATTTATTTTAATGGTGTATATCTATTTTTTAAATTTTGATTAAAAAATTGACTCAAACTCTATCATTCTAGCAAAATAAAAAAAATAATGAAGTATCAACTATGTGTTTATTTTTTTAGTAAATGCTATTATTTCATACATGTATTCTCTTTCGAGTCAAATCTAGAATAAGAAAAAATTTGAGGATAAAACTCCTTTATCTTTAGTGAAATAAAAAGTTTTAGCAGAATAATGGCAGCTTCAAGTTTGTATAATTTTATTATATTTTACTCGAGATATAATGACTATATTTGTTTCGACAATAAATTTTTGTTAGGTAAAATCATACAAAAATTAATTATAATTTTATTATTTTTAGCAAAATAATTTCTTTGTTTGCTAAAAGTAGGTCTAACATAGATTTTTACTAATTTAAAAATTAATAAATTTTTAAAAAGTAAAAAAGATATTTTTTAAAAATAGCAGCGTGGATAAAAAATTTATATGGTAGAGAATAAATCTCGCTCTCTTAAAAATGAAATGGGACGGGAACTTAAAAATCAAATGGCTAAGTTTGGGGTATCTGATGAAAAACGCCAAATTTGACGATTGTTACGTATTCTCCCGTTAATAAATCAATAACATCTTTTTGATTTACTTAAAATATACACCTATACTCCTAATTCCTAATAACATCAGATTACATATTAATTAATTATATTTAATTACCCCAAATCCAATTTAGCAATTAGAAGGTGGTCTTCCAAGCAGAGCTAAGTGAAAAAGACTAACAAATCCACAATTTTGTCCAGCCGATCTCTGGGCTATACCAACATATTCTTGTCTGCATTCTTAGTACAACCTCGCCACTTTTTCAGCAGCTAATTCCGGTCATGGCCTCCGTCGAGTGCCGCCCACCGGAACCCGGAGCCATTTGACGACTCCTCGATTCACGTATCGCTTATAGACGCTATTCAAAACTTCACTGACCTCGACATTTCCTTAAATAAGCTTGAGAGCTTTCTGCGAGTTTTGGGTTTCTGCCAGTATTCCATCTTTAGCGCTGTTCTATCACAACTGGCTTTTGTTTTCTTCTCCATTCTTGTGCCTCTTCTCGTAACTTACTTTGCTTACTGCTCTAATTGTGAGCTGTATCAGATTAGTG
Organism: Datura stramonium; assembly: GCA_018107945.1. Lineage (NCBI taxonomy): Eukaryota > Viridiplantae > Streptophyta > Magnoliopsida > Solanales > Solanaceae > Datura > Datura stramonium. The sequence continues at coordinate 128,271 of JACEIK010000152.1, read as the reverse complement.
ACTTTGAGCTCGAGGTTCTTGTATGCCAATCTGTTGCCGCCGCTATATCACTGTTGTGCATCTCGCACAATCTCCGTAAATATCGCGTCAGGAAATTGCTTTTCGTGGATCGATACCATGGTCAGTTGAGCCAGTTTAGTGAGCTCTATCTCAAGAAGATACGGGTAAGTGTTCAATACATGTTTAGATTATTGTTGATCTCACATCAGTTTTTTTGGCTCAAAATGGAATCCTTTATTTGGGGTTCACTTTCAAGTTTCATCAGCTGTATATTTGTTTAGCTCGTCTTGTAAAATCAAATAGTTATGCTAGTGGAAGTCCAATTGGGTATAATTCCAACGCACAGTTACTCCTTTTTCTTAGTCTTTGGAATGTCTGATTTTGATTTTTAGAACTTGTTGCTTCAGGTCTTTTATTATTTGGTGGCTTCGTGGATGACAATTTTCTTTTTGATAAAGATAGCTCGTGAAATCACTAGAGCTGTGTATCTTTATGATGGTTCTGTATGGTGGTCAACTGGAATTGTGGTTGCTTCACTTGTATCATGGGCGTATTCTAACATTATCTTTCTAGTGGGAACTGCTCTGTTTCATCTGGTGGGCAATTTGCAAGTTATACACTTCGAACATTTTAGCGAGCTTTGGAAATGGATATGGATATCTCCAGTTTACATCAATGAACATATGCGTCTGACCTGTTATGTGTGTAAAATTAGCCACAGGTTTAGGATGTTCCTCCTCCTGGAGTACTTGATAGTCACAGCCAGTCAATGTATAGTGCTATTGCAAACAACAACAAATCGAGGTATAACTTCACATAAATGCTGGTGATTTTGTGGTAAGCATCATGACATTAAGTACCAATCACATTCTCATTTGGTTTCATTGTCAAGTTCTTTAATTGTCTGTATGCATCTACAGATACTCTAGACTTTTAAGCCTCAATATTCTAGATATTTAATGCGTTTACTCAACAAGTTCACATCCATTTCATGATTGGCTTACAGTAACTTGATTGTCCTGGCATTTGGTCTTCTATTCCCAGGTGAAGGGTTCCGTGGTGATTCTACTTTTGAGTTTCTCGTCAATTTAGTTTTATACAAGGGCTGAAAAGTGCATTCAAATATCTCTGAGACTTGCATATCTAGACCATCAAATCTTGTACCCATGTCTTTTCTATGTGAAAGAAACAAAGTAGTCATATTAGTAGTTATTCTCAATCAGAGTATTTTAAAGCTGTAATTGACTGATTGCGTTATTTTCATTGAACCATATTCAGAATGTATCCATTGTTCAACTGGTTGGACTACTTATATGTCTGAATGCAGCTGCAAAGATATGGCACAGGCACAAGGCCTGGGATCAGTAGCCCAGTAGATGGCATGCACTAGTTACTTCTAATAGCAACGATGCTGCTGTCTCCGATTTTTCATCTGATGGTAGAAATGTTGAAACACCAAAAACAGTGGGCCAGTTATCTGTAAATTATTCAGAAGGTGATTTGGAGTCCGCTGATTGTATGCCTCCACCGGCAAATATGCAACTCACTTCTACGATGTCGTCATATCACAAGAGACAAGCATTTGGTATGCAAAACCAAACTTCTGCTGAAAGTGCACTGCTTATGCTTGTATTATTTTCCTATTATTCCCAAATTGCAAGAGAATTTTGCAGCTTTAATGATTTGATTCACTGAACTAATATTTTTATTTTAGTTTCAGCATATAGGATGTCTATTTGTTCAACAAATAGTAAATAGTCCACTTTGTTAGAATGGTTGATATACCTGCATAGTGCATATGCCATAGTCTTTTTTGAGATCCTCTCCTTCGTAATCTTCCTGCATTTAGTTTGGTGTGAGTTCTCTTGCTGGAATTTTCACAGTTTGATTGCTTCTTACTGCAAATGCATTTTCACTGAAAAATTACAAGGTCATGTATTTTCTTGCGTCTTCAAAATAAAGACATTATTTGTCTAGAACTTGCTCCCTCATTTTCAGATATTTTGTTCAAGTATCTTCTATTGCTTTGGAGTTATTATCCGGCTGATCTTGAGCAAAGTCAGGTGAATTAAGGTTTTATACTGCCAGAAATACTAGATTCTTCAGGATAAACTGCATAGTAATAACTCAGTTGTCTTTACTCTAATGCCAGTTACTTAGTTGTCAGTACTAGTCTCTTGTCAGACAGGTGGGTGAAGCCCTTAGGCAAAGGGAGTCTCATAAGATTAAACACTTCAAGTTTCTAAGAGTTGATAATACAAGTGCAGTGGGCCCAATATTACGATCGTATGGTGCTTAGTGGGACTGCGATACATCACTTGGTTTATGGTTGCAGGACCTCTAGAGAAGTAGATTTGGAAGCATGGTGATATGCTATGGCCCACTACTGGGGTTGTATTTTATGTATCTTATAACAAGTGACAATTTTGATTCATCTTCTTAGAATCACCCAACCCTTCCATTACATCCTCATTCTTGTTGTGCTTCATATGCATATCAATCTCATTATGTTTCCATCATATCTACACGAGCTTCTGCAGTACAAATCTCTTAACATTCTTTTTCATACAGACAGCAAATAATGTCTAGTTTGCTTTATCTATGCAGTGGCTTATGTGCAGTCTAACCTGGTGGTTTAGCATTTATGGATGGATGGTTGATCGATTACTCATTAACACGCTGTTTAGCCCGTTGAGATGACATTGGTTACATTTCTCCTCGGGATGACTTTAACAATAAAAGTTAGGTGACATTTACCAGACCATAACAACAGCTAAATGAAACGCATACAAGTTACTCCAATTAGTACTTCATGTGTATTGTAGCTCTCCTTGGGTTTCTTTTCATGGCCAGTAACCTTTATTTCTTCCTAATGAAAATTAATTACTCCCCCTGATTCCAATATATTTTGGATATCCACTTTTCATCATGGTCCAAAACATGGAGATCTCTGTAAGAACACTACAGCTAAGTTATTTTGGATACACATACTAGTTTATAGAAATATGCCAAGTGTGAGACGCTCCAGTAGTGCTTTACTTGTTAAAGTTGTCATATAAAAAGTACATAGACATCACTTCTCATACCTATCTTATTTTTTCATGTCATTGATTCAGGCATAACATGGTTGTTCTTTTCCCTTTTGCTTTCTTTCTTTCGATTTTTTCTTCTTTTGGGTGGTTGTTTATGTGATCCACATATTACTCAGTTTATGATCCAAAGTTGGTTACTTATTGAGTCTTATACCATGAACCTCTGTTCCTATCTACAGTTCACTGTTAAGCCTAATTGGCACACTCGGCATTTAGCATAAAAATCTTAAATCAAAAACTAAGAGCTCCGATATTTCCAGTAAAACAAGGCACTGTAGCTAATCAGGATGATCCTGGTTAGAGCCCGTTTTGTTTTAGCTGAAAAAAGTGGCTTTTAATCATAAGTGCTTAAAAGTATTTTTTTAAGCCTTTGGAAACTTATTTTATAAATAAACAGTTAGGTGTTTGGATGAAAAGTTATTGACGTGTTTGGTACATAAGTGCGGTTAAGCTTATTTGGATCAATAGTAGAAATGTCATAAAGTACATTACTTATTTGTAAATAACAAATTATGATGTTTCTATTTTCAAATAATTAAAAAATTTTAAATAATAAAACAAAAAATTAAAAAAATTAAAAAAATTAAAAAAATTAAAAATATTTTTAATTTTAAAATATATAATTTAAATAAAATTAGTAAATCTCCTTTACTTTTATTAGAATATAGTTCTATTTTTTATTTGTAAAATCGAATATAATAATTTAGATGAATTAATACTACCTCGATTTTTTTTTCTTTTTTTCTTTTCAGAGTTTAATTATTTTTTTCTAATATGCACAAAAAAAATAAAAAAAATAAAAAAAATAAAAAAAATAAAAAAAATAAAAAAAATAAAAAAAATAAAAAAAATAAAAAAAATAAAAAAAATAAAAAAAATAAAAAAAATAAAAAGTTGGTTTTTGACTTTTTAAAGAAAGGCACTTTTCAAAATTTTAAAGCATTTTTTGATAAAATCAATACTGTGAATGAGGGAGTAAATATGTTATAGCAGTAATAAGGACCACAAAACTTTAGAAATTTTTTGTAAACCATTTGTTTTTCGAATAATAGTTGATGAAATAAAATGCAGCGGAGTAGTAGAAAAGAAAGGGCAGAAATTCGTTAGATTAGAGGGTGTCTTTACAGTAAAATATTTTTATATAAGGCTAGATCGAGATGGTAGACATGGCATCATCGACGGGTTTTTGGAAGCGTGGGCCACCCAGGCCCAGTAGAGAGTTGGGAGAGCTGCGTGGTGGTTACTCCCGAGATAACTAGCAGGAAGATGATTATCTCGTTTAAGGATAAGGATTAGATGACATCGCTCTAGATAGCGTGGCATAAGGGCAAATAGGAATAAGAATGATAAAGCGCTTAGGTGAAGGCGGCGTTAGTATAGATTTAAATAAGGTGGGGAAGCGCTGCACATACAGAGCGGATCAAAGTCGTGGCACAAGATACAGGTCTGCTTTTGGGCTCTCTGGGCGTTCTCTGTGGATTTGGCCCGAACTATGTAATCTATAAATAGGAGACGCCCCTCTCTTGGAAAGTTTGGGCTCTTTTCCTCTCAAAACAATTTTTATCGGCAACACATTGTTTTTTGAGCTCCAAGTACTTTTATTTACTTTGCTCAATTTTAACTTATACTTTGTTCAGTTTTAGTTTAAGTTATTTGAAATGTTGGATTCTGCTCAGGCCTGGGGCAAGAGGGTCTCGGAGCTGATCGCATCCACTTATCAATGCTCGAATTTGCTTCTCTTCACACCTTATCTTACTAGTTTACATTATGTTTACTTACTTCTATCACGTGCTACTAATTGAAGCGGTAGTAAATCAAATCTAAAACAAGGAGTTCCAATCGTAATGCGTATTCTTGACCCCCCTACAAATTTAAGCATACAATTTCGGGGTAAACAATTTTTAATGATTAGTGAGTTTCATTACTTATTCTTTTATGTTCAATTAGAACCACAAAAAAATATTATTATAAGAGCATTTATATATAATTTAAATTCAAGATAAATAGTACGGGAGATAGGAATGAGGATTCACGGATGATTAGGGGTGGCAATTGGGCGGGGCGAGGCGGGGGCAAGTCCCTTAATTGGGCGGGACGAAGAAAAATTTAAATAAGGCGGGGTAGAGGCGGGCGGGGAAAAATTTAAATAGGCGGGACAGGGCGGAGCAGAGAAAAAATATTATTTTTAAATTTTTTAATGGGTTAAGGTAAGGGGAGGAGTAAGACTCAAGTTAAAAAAAAAAATTGAAATTGCGGTAACAACATATCCGAAGAAGGGCGTGGCAGCTGCTACTTCAATATCATGTCAATATTTTAAAAGATGAGAGGACTACCATTTTTAGACATAGTCCTAAGAGAAATAAATTTTCTTATTAAAGTATATTTTGGTTCTTTTATCATAAAAATTTATACTCATTATTTCTTTTTAATTTATTTGTCTTAGTTACTTTTTAAATAATTAAAAGAATATTTTCTTTAGTCATAATGTTTTCATATTTTTTCTACACATTTTGAATGGTAAACTATTATGACTTATAATAGTTTTTATGTAATTTCTAAATATGTAAATTTTATTTTTAAAGGCTTGAAGATTGTATATTCATATTTTGCAGACATTAGTTAGTTTAACTTTCATATTCGAATCAAGCCAAATAAATTATAACAAAGGGTAAATTTTACTTACCAAATTAGAATAATTTATTTTGTCAAGTTGAAAGGTGAAAAGTGGGAAAGGCGTCCCAATAAAGTATTTATCCAATTAATTTCATTTTAAATGATAAAGAAGTTAAAAAAATCATGTTGCTAAATGAAAAAAGATAACATAAACAGCGAAGCAGAATAATTTTTTAAAAAATATAAATAAAATAAAACAAAACGAATAAAATAGATCAAAACTGTCGGCCCTATTACCATCAGTGCGGATGACAGGATGATGAATCGTGTTGGGATGACACTTGCAATTTGCTTGGATTGCAAGAAAGCAATAGGAATTATAATGGATTGCAAATTGCTTCTGAAAACTTACGCATTAAAGTCTCCTCCAATTCTTGAAATTAGTTATAGCTAAGTTGTTCATTTCCATTGTTTCGATTATACAGCACTCTGTAATTACTTTCCCCTTTCCTTCTAGTATTTCCCTAAAATACAAACACACACGAAAACTCCAAAGTATGCCACTTGTCAAAGAAGGCAGTTTTTTTTATTCCTTTTTTCCCTTCTCCAAATACTTCCAATATCCCTAACAAATTGCAACTCCGAGGCTGGCACAATTATCGAAAAACCCACCCTCTATTATCCTTTGTTTGAACATATCAAGAAATGAAGAAAAAGAAAAGATCAACCTGCTGCATGATCCTTTTATCATCTTACGCACATAACGCCATGGATTTTCTAATTTTACACCCATAACGATAAGCTTTACCTCCATTAAATTAAAAATAAAAAAGAATATCTCATTATAATCAGTAGCTATCCATCTACATATTATAAATTTCACCAATCAAACCTCTATTTCCCCTTTATATTGCAGCCAACTGCTAGCTAGATTGTTAGAAGTAATAAGAAGTACACTAATTGTTTGTTGAAATTACCAAAAGAAGAAAACAAAAGAGAAATGGTTGGCTTTGAGACATTCCTTCAACCCAATAACTTCATTCAGAGAAAGGCAGTGGAATGATGGGTTATGATGTGCCTGAAGAATTGGACATTAGGGGAAGATATGATCCCGAATTTTCCAAGATTTTAACTAAGGACGCTTTGCAATTTGTAGCTGATTTGCAGAGGGAGTTCAGGAACCACATTAAGTATGCTATGGAGTGCCGGAGAGAGGCCAAAATGAGGTATAATAATGGCGGTTTGCCGGGTTTTGATCCCGCCACTAAATATATTAGGGAAGGAGAGTGGGTTTGTGCTCCTGTGCCGCAGGCGGTGGCTGATCGGAGGGTGGAGATTACTGGACCTGTTAGGGAGAGGAAGATGATCATCAATGCCACTCAATTCTGGTGCCAAAGTTTTCATGGTACGTCAGTCCCCCTCTCACGAGAGTTTAGTTTTTATACACTAACAGTATCAAAGAATTAAAGTCAAGTAAGAGTAACTAAAAGTATCAATCCATAAAGTAAGCTAAGCTACCTGCAATAACATGAAATTACTGATAAATTTGCCAATATGTATGTAAGTTAAACCCGTCCTTTCACGATACAATTATAATTCGTCTAGAGAATATCGTTGGGGTATTTCACGTAGCCGTTGTAATCAAATTTAAGAAACAAGTGGTATTCTATGCAGGGGTCACCTATTGAATTGATTGAGATTGGAGCTTGTAACATAAGACCATTTGAGCAAGATTTTGTTACGTAGGAAGCATATGGGAACAACACTTTTATCAATTAAGAGTTGAATAGAAGAACTCTCATTTTTATAAAACAAAAATAGTTTCATTACCAGTGTTAAAAAGAGTGAATGGTAGCCCCATATGTACAAACAAGTTTGGGAAATTAAGCCAGAATAAGTTATGTTGAAGGAAATAATTTAAACAAAACTAATGGTAGCTCTGGACCTTTAGACTTTAGGTAAGAAATTAACCTAAATTTGGACTGAAAGCATATCCAGAATATGTGGATTTTGTTTCTTCTTTCTACATATCAGAGTGATGCAGTTCATAGACTCCACTGACATAATATTCCATAGGCGGACTTTGAGGATGCACTGTCACCAAGCTGGGAGAATCTAATGAGAGGCCATGTAAATTTGAGGGATGCAGTGAATGGAACAATATCATTCCATGATCAAGCGAGAAACAGAGTGTACAGACTGAATGATCAGACGGCAAAGCTATTTGTGCGTCCAAGAGGCTGGCATCTGCCAGAAGCTCACATCTTTATTGATGGCGAGCCTGCCACTGGTTGCCTTGTCGACTTTGGACTCTACTTTTTCCACAACTATGCCAACTTCCGCAGGACCCAAGGACAGGGTTATGGACCCTTTTACTATCTTCCCAAAATGGAACATTCTAGGTGAGATCTTCTTATTAATTAAATATAAATAGTTTCGAGAGTTAAGCTCCAGAAAAAATTAGCAATTCTTCTTTTGTTTGAACAGGGAGGCTAGAATATGGAACAATGTGTTTGAGAGGGCAGAGAAATGGGCTGGGATTGAGAAAGGAAGCATTAGGGCCACCGTCCTAATTGAAACACTTCCAGCAGTATTTCAGATGAATGAAATCTTGTATGAACTGAGGGACCATTCTGTTGGCCTCAACTGTGAGTGATGGGTTACATTTTCAGCTACGTCAAGACTTTCCAGGCTCACCCCGACCGATTGCTCCCTGATAGGGTTCAAGTTGGCATGGCTCAACACTTTATGAGGAGTTACTCCGACTTGCTCATCCACACCTGTCATAAGCGTGGCGTCCACGCTATGGGAGGCATGGTATGCCAATATCAACTCCTTTTTACCATCTTATCGTCTTTTAGTTCACTGCGGCATGTTAATCCGTGATTACTAACGATTCCAATTTTATGTTTTCGAGTTGCAGAAAACAATCCAAACTAAGGCAATCTTTATGGATTAGCTCTTAACTTTTACATATTTGTATTATTAAGATTATGAATAATCATATGGACAAGGAAGCATTAGCATGCATTAGGTTAATTTGGAATCTTTTTGGTACATGATCAATTTGATGCCTAATGGCTTTGTTGCATCCTTGAAACAGGCAGCTCAAATTCCAATCAGAGATGATCCAGCAGCTAACGAGGCAGCATTGGAACTTGTAAGGAAGGATAAGCTGAGAGAAGTGAAGGCGGGGCATGATGGAACATGGGCAGCTCACCCTGGCCTGATTCCAGCCTGCATGGAAGTGTTCACCAACAACATGGCCCAATGCTCTAATCAAATCCATTCCATGAAGCGCCAAGATGCATGGTCCTAATTGAAAGACCTGCTGCAGAGGCGAGAGGTCCGAACCATGGAGGGCCTCCGGCTGAGTACCAGAGTAAATTCCAGTACTTGGCAGCCTGGCTGACAGGGGGCTGGTTCTGTCCCATTTGTGCTGGAGGATGCTGCCACAGCTGAGATTAGCAGAGTCCAGAACTGGCAGTGGCTGAAATATGGAGTGGAATTGGATGGAGATGGACTTGGTGTGAAGGTGAACTCGGACCTGTTTGGAAGAGTGGTTGAAGAAGAAATGGCTAGGATTGAGAGAGAAGTTGGAAAGGAGAAATTCAAAGAAGGAATGTACAAGGAGGCTTGCAAATTATTCACAAGGCAGTGCACTGCACCAGTCTTGGATGATTTTCTGACTCTTGATGCCTATAATAACATTGTCATGCATCATCCTATTGGATCGTCCCGGCTCTAAATTTCGCAGTTTTTGCTGTTAGATCAACCAGGTGTCTCTGTATTGTGACTACTGCTATCTTCCCAGCAATAATGGTAGGAAATGGAATTTGCCCTTTGAGGAGATGGGTAATTAGCTCTCTTATTCAGCTTTGCTTTTCAATCAATCTGTCATCAGTATTGTGAGTATTGCTATCTTTTCCCTGTAATAATAAAGACAATTGGTTCTTTTCTGTCCTACTTTTCTAGTACATGAACCTCTAATTTCAGAGGCCTTTGTCTTCTATATGTGCATAGCGTATGAACATGCATATATCTTCTTTGATACTCTGTGTTAAATTTTCACTAAATTCAGAATACTAGGGGCTTTAAACAGAAAAGAAAGTAAAGAATATCCTTTGGCAAGGGAGCGCTTTGAGTGCAAATTCCGAATCAGGCCTCAAAATGGATACCAAATATTGGGTGGGAAACTAAAATTCCGAATCAGGCCCAAAATGGATACCAAATACTGGGTGGGAAGCCAAAAAAGTAGAGTAGGTGCTTTGGTTGTTTGAACCCAAATTTAAAGGAAGTTCCACGCAAAGTTTAGAGGAAAAATTAAGTATGCAGAAATGGGTAATATTTTTCAGTTCATAAATCATAACGTGAAATTATGTGTTATGTGAGATTCAACAGAACTTTCATCGTTTAATTATGACTTCAATAGTTGGCAATCCTTTTTCTCACTTTTAAGCCAAATTTTATTTAAATATTGAAGATATATAGTTTGTTTTGATTGAGCAACTAAATACGTAATAAAGTGTTTTAACTTTCAGTTTAAATTTTGAAAAATTATATGTGATATTAATTTTCCCATTATGTAGATTAGTCAATCACATAACATCATGATCTCCTATACATTATCCTCAATTAGAATACACCTGAAATTTTACAGTTTATTGAGCCTAATTTGTTTAATTAAACGAGGTAAAATGTTTTGAATGAACAACTTATCTACGGCACATTTGCCAATGCATGCAAGGATTTTCAAAATTTGAATCGAAATGTCTATTAGAAGCACTTTATCCTGTGTTTAGATGTTCAATTGAAATAAATTGTAAGTAATGTATATGTTTGAAAAAGTGTACTCAATGTTTAAAAAATTATCAAGGTATTAATCCTTTAATTATCTAAGCATCAAAATCAATATGTCTGTCAGTCTCTAGTTCATCGTAAATCCTATCAACACAAAAAGGATTTTTGGTACAAATGAAAGGTGCCTAAAATTGATCGGAGAACTATACAAATTATCAATTTTGCCCATCTAATTAGTTGTTTTTGCCAAATTTAGCAGTTTATTTATAAGTTTTTGCTTTGATTGCTTCTGTTTTGCGGTGACCTTGAGTTTTACCTTTTAATTTGAGTAGTTTTGCAAATTTTTTTTTTTTTTATCATTTAGCGTTTTAAGTAATAAAAAAGGACATAAATACTTTAATATTTTTAAAAAATCAAAAAATAAAAATAAAAAATTGCAAGGCAAAATTTCAATTGCATTAACTTTTGCTTATAGGCACAAATTTTCTAATGAACTTGTGCCTCCAAGGCATAATGTCATGTTATTGAACTTAACACTTTTTAGCGTAAGTTAAGTATTCTTAAAAGCATGTGCAGTAGTATTATTGAACTTACGCGTATGGGGCAAATTTAATGCACTTGAAATTTGCCTCTAGACCTAATTTAATTACATGAACCTGTCCTTTAGGGCACAAGTTCATGTAACTTAACTATGCCAGTAGGCATAACTTTATGTTATTGAGCCTATGTTTATGAGTATAAGTGGGCACAAGTTCAATAATATGAATTTATGTCTACCATACGCAAATCATGATTACTTATGTGTGCGGGCATAAGTCATAATATGTGCAAATTTATGCTTTAAGCTATAACTTTTAGTAGAAACTTATATCTTACGAATTTTATTTATGCTTTGCAATTTATTTTTTTGCTGTTTAGAATCTTTTGTTATCTTTTATCACTTAAAGTACAGAAAGAAAAAAATTAAAAACCTCAAATTTAAAGGAAAAAACTAAAACAATTTTTTTACTCACAATATCTATACGGCCCAAACTGTTTAATCGTGCAGCCCATTCCAGTTCCATTCACTTATTTTGATTTTTAATTTTTGCTTCTAAAAATTAAACATATCTATTGAAGCATAAATTATAAAATGTTGCTGACTAAAGTATAAATTTCTGCTCCGTAGAAAAAGTTATTTTTGCTTTGAATGACAAAAACCGAAGAGGGAAATTTCAGAAATAAACAATATTTTGGTGAAAATAGGTAGAAGTAGCAACATTTTACTTAATTACATAAAATGACAATATTTTATGTGTCATGTTGTATTTATTCTAGGTAAAACAGATTAAATACATATAAAATTTGATTAGGTGAGTGATTTTAGGGATTATGTTTCACATAACAATTATTCTCAATTGATAGTATTACATTTCTTAAATAAATGAACTCTAAAAGCGGAAATTTTTATTTTTATATTAACACCTTGTAAAAAATCTGAAAAAGTGATTTATTTTCATAATCAGTTATCATTATCCATGCAATTGATAATTATTACATTATTTAATTAAATGGACTCTAAAAATTGATGAAATTCTTATTTCATATTAAGACCATATGTACACATGAAAATGTGATTTATTTTCATAATCATATATATATATATATATATATATATATATATATATATAATGAATAATTTGTATTATAAATACAACCAAATACATGTATTTTAATAAATAAATTCTAAAAAAGACATAAATGATTATTGTATTTAATTGTAACAAAATTACTAATATGTATCTTTGTTAAAAGAAAGCTGTAATGATTAATAAATACATAAAATACAACACACACACACACAAAAAAACTCATATATAAGTATTTGTGTATATATATATATAACATAGTGATTATGTTGTAATCTATGTATTTGCATTGTGTCATAAATGCAACTAAATACAAAACGAAACCCTAAAAATCAAATACATAAAAGATTTGAAAAGATAGTAATAGGAAATACATAGTATATATAACCTATAAAACACTAATAAGATTTTTTTAAAATAAAAAAAATGTCAGTTTACCACAATTAACGAGATTTTATAATCTATTTGAGACTTCAAAAATCATAAAGATTTGACTAGTAAAAATGTGATGAATTACACGGTTGAAGACTTTTGTCTAAACTACGGAAAATAAATATCTTAAATTGAAAATTAAATAAAAATCACGAATGAAACTTACATGAATGAAAATTTATCTTCATCATAATATAAAAATACAAGCAAAAATACAAATACATCTTGAATTTAAAAAAAAATTCTACCAAAAATACATACGGAGTAAGAAATACTTTTGGGATAAGAAGCAGAGACACCATCATATACGCTCCGTCACTCTCCAATCAAAATTTTGTATTTTCGATTAGATTTGATCAGCGAATTACTCGTCGACGACTTGAGTTGACTTTTGAGAGGCGTCGAAAAACTATGATTTTCGAACAAGAACAATCAAAGAGAAAGAGAGAGAAAGAGAGAAAAAGGAAGGAGGGATAGAAAGATGGAAGAACGATTGGATTGACCATCGATTTGATGATAAAATGGAGGAGAAGAAAGATGGAAGAGATTGGGTGGTTATTAGAGGAATTTATGATGATGAATAGGAGAGAGGTAAATAATAATCAAATACAAAGTAAAAACATAAATAGATGCACATTAAATGAAATAAAGTCATATTATGTAATTTTTAAAACTATGATAATTATATATAAATACTTTCATAATTATACTATATTAGCCTTAATTTTTCAATTAAAAACCAACACAAAACGAAATAAAAATACAATTAACCCAATCCAATTGCCGTACAACCCATCATTCCAAATCGAGTTATCCATGCGCATTTCCAAAAACCTTCGCTTAATCTGATAGAACAGAAGAGGAGGATTCAATTCATAAATTAGCCCATTATGGATTTATTATATTTTATTTTTGGATGAGAAATCTATTTTTCATCCTCTCAATTTTATTTTAAAAATCAAACTCACTCTTGTTTAAAATAATAAACATTCTCCCCTTTATCTAATTGACTTTTAAAATGTCTATATTTACTTTTTATTATTTCGAGTCCTCCATTTATGTAGTACCTCTTTATATTATATATAATATTTGCTTTTAACATAAATATTTATAGTTTCTTATTTAAAATTCACTAATTTATGAGTAACAACACTTTTATGGATTTGTCACAAAATCTAATGCTATTTAGTATTTATTTATTATTGTTATTAAGAGAAATATTATACGCATTAAATGTATGTATATATGTATGTGCATGCATTAGGTGTGTATCTATATTTATCACTTCTTTCTTATCCTCTATTACTGTATAAATAAATAAAATTTGATTGTTCTTAATAGAATATTTCGTAAATTATAATTTAAAATTAATTTACATTATAAATAAATAATCTTTAAGTTTATCTTTATTGTATTAATTTTTTGTATTTCATGCATTAAGATATATTTATAAAATTATTGTACTTTTTAGTTTCACTTGTAATATCATAAAAATTAGAGTTTTGATTATTATAATGAAATACTTTTTATTCTATATGCTACGTGAGAATGTCATTAACGTATATACCAAATTAGTATTTTTATTTATTTTATCAAAAAGTTAATGTTTATTTTTTGTTAAAAAAATTATTACATAGATTAAAAATATTATGATTTTAAAAGTAAAAGGAAGACAAAGTTGATAATGTAAGGAGAGAAAATTACATTTTAAAAAGTCAATTTAACAAAGGAGGAAGAATGTACATTGTTCAAAGTCGAGGGGGCAGTTTGATTTTAAAAACAAAAAAAAACTAATATAATTAAAAATATTAAAAAAATCAAAAAAGATAAAAAAATTATATATAATTAAATAATAATAAATAAATTTTAAAAAAAATTATTCGGTCTCTTTTTTAATATACACGCTTTGTGATAGTTAATGCAAAACCAAAGTTGACAACTAATTGGGTCCATTTTCCTTTAATGGGCACTGCCCACACCCCTAATGGACGGTACTCGGTATCTCGAGCTATTTGGAACTACTAGAAAATGCATCAAGAGGTAGGTACGTCACTGATATGGACACTAATTGCTGTTTCAAAATACCAGATTTCTCCTATGGTTGGCTGCTCAGGAAGGGAAACTCCTCTGGGAATGGAATTATGTGGCATGGGTATAGCTCATGACAGCACTGATTGCTGTTTATGTGAACAAGGGTTGTTTGAGACAGCTGCACATTTATTTCATGATTGTCCATGGGCCAAGGAAGTGTGGAAAGCAGTGGTGGAGTCAGAATTTTCACCAAGGATTTCGAAATAGATTTTCAAGTTATGTTCAGGGAGTTCAATATCAAATTTGACATTACATATACAGTGTACTTTTCTGGCCAAGAAGGGGATCGGATGAATCACCTTTCGCCGCCTGACTCCCGCCCCCAGCTCCGCCCCTGGTAAGAAGGAGTAAGAAACTGTACAGAGCCTTCACTCCAACAAAGGCGAGTAGTCACAGATGTATTAAGAATCAGAAGAAAGAGATGGGAGTAAGTGTAAGAAGGAGATCATGGGTGCAATCTACACTATCTGGAATGCCGTCAGAAATTTTTCCAGTGCTCATAATGGCTTTACAACATATTAAAATTTGTTATTAGGGAAAGACTGAGAGGTTATAGTGATACTAAATGGGGGAGGAGGTGTAGTTCTCTTATTGATGCAATTTGTACTTAGTGAAATGAGGCTCATATATTTCAGCCAACCTTAGGTGTACTCTGTGTGTGTGTGTGTTTTAAAAAGACGTAAAATCTCATAAATGATAAAAAAAATAAAAAAAATAAAAAAAATAAAAATATTTTTAATTTGATATATTTTAAAAAAATTGTACTTTCTTTTGTGTATATTTACCATAATTAGTTATTATTATTTTTTTATTTGATGTATCTTTAACATATTTAATCTTAAATCTTAAAAAATAAAATATTTTATATATATATAAACAAATCATTATTGATCCACTTTTTTTTTATTCGGTGTACATTTACACCTTCATTTTCTTCTTTTTTTAAAAAAAATTCAATTATACAATGATTTTATACTATTGTAATCTCTACATAATAATTCTTGCACAACTAATCCATACATAACTAATACATAAATTATATAAATCTTGTAAACTAATCTACGCATAAATAATAGATAGATTCTTATGGCCAGGTCGCCTTATTACTATGTTTGTCATCTGTCTGTAACCAAGCGACCATATTAGGTAGGGATGACAAATCCCGTAAAGCCTACAAGGACATTAACTCGCCTGCCTTACCCTCGTAACATAATTTATTATTGTCAACGAGTCAGCATAAATTCGCCACCCATGATTTACAAATTTTTATGAAGAAAAACTTACAAAAATCATGTCTAAAATTTTTAAAATTTATCTATTATATTTTTCTTTTTATTATCATTTGTCAATGCTATACTTATTTATTTATATTATTTCTTAATTTTTCCCTTCCTCGACTTATACTTTAGGTTTATCTTAGAGCATGTAAAATTAAATGTAGCCAATATTGGAAGAGATGATTATAAATGTATTATGTCCTACAAATTATCAAACTCAAACTTTTAATGATATCTAATTAATAAAATTAATTTTTATATAATAATAATATAATATTTTTAAAATCAAGAAATTAATATACTAGCATTTTTAATATCATATCATGCCCATTCTAAACACAATTGAGTACCACAAATTGATATAGGCAACAAATATTTAAAAAGAATTCTAAACCCTCTTAAGTCAGATGAAAAAAGGAAGTGACACGTGATTTCATATTAATCCAAATGAAATTAAAGAAATTATTCTAATAACTTAATAAATTTTAGAATTAAAAAAATAAAAAATTAAAAAAACTCAAAATTCATAAAAAAAAAAAAACCCCAAAAACAAAAAACAAACAATATAAAAAATATAAAAAAACTAAAAAAAATAAAAAAATTTTTTATTTTTTTTGTTTTTTTAAAAATTTAAAAGCAAAAGTTACAGTGTATGAAATTAAGCTAAAATAATTATTTATTTTTACTTCATATTTCAGTTATTATCTTTTAATATTTTAAACTTTTTTTCCGCTAGTTCTACTTAATCATATCGGTTGCTTTATTGTTGCTTTTTTATTTTTTATTATAACATCAATAACTCGGTATGATCACATAGTGGAATTTGGGGAAGGTAGAATATGCGTAGACCTCCGTTTTAAAAGTAGAAGTTAATTTCGATAGCTAATATTTTTTTTATTTATTTCTTTTTTTTACATTACTTTTTTTCTTCTTCTTTCATAATTTTTATATTCAGATTAGTAGATATTATGTATAAATTTAATTTCTTTTTAGGGATATATGTAAACTTTATAAATACTTTATTACAAATATATATTTACGTAATATTAATATTACATTGTTAATATCTAATATATTTTTAGGATTATGATTTCATATTTTGATGTTTAGGAATTGATTGAGAGTGAATTGATTGAGAGTGGTACTCATACTTATCATTACAATTTAAACATTGTTGGGTGAATTAAATTGAAAAATTTAAAACTCCATTACTGGATTTATTAAAAACAAAACTCACAAATAAGATTTGACTTTGTTGAAATTTTAATAAATTGATGATCGTGGTTTATTGGTGGCGTCATTTCCAATTGTAGTTAAAATTTAAAGCTATTTGAAAAATATTTGACCTATTTTGAATAGAGTTTCGTAGTGAAGTTAGTAGGAGACCAAACATATTTTTCTGTATAATTATATAATTTCGTATAACAGTATGAATGTGTATAAGCACCTATTATATACTATTATACAAGGTTTATGCATGATACACAATAAGTGTATAATATTGTATTCCGAATGTAAGCATTGTTGTGGGAAAAAAAAGCCATGCGAATGTAATATTAAAATATGAATTATGTGAATATAATTTCATATATTAGACTGTATAATTTTATTTAAAAATCCCTAATTTAAATTTAGGAATTCTATAACCCGCAATCGCCCCGCCCGCATAAATTTTATAAAAAAAATTATTCTAACATGCCTCACAAAGTCCACTCCGCCTCGCCCTGCATATAGTTCAAATCCAAACCAGCTGCGCTTTATTACTATCTTTTGTTAAGAAATTCATATTACTTAACTTATGTCTCAAAACACAAGTTATGTCTTACAAGACATATATTCAATTTCATAACTTTATGCTTTAGGAAGTTCATACGATTGAACTTATGCTACAAGACACAAGTTATATCTGCCCCACCTGCCCCGCGTAAGTCCATCCCGACGCGATCCGCCCTGACCCATGTCATCCCTACTCAAGAAATTCATATACTGAACCTATGTCCTAAAACACAAATTATGTATTACAAGACATAAGTTCAATTTAACAACTTTATGTCTTAAGAAATTTATACTATTAAACTTATGCCCCAAGACATAAGTTATATCTTTCAAGATGTAAATTTGGTTTTAGAACTTTATACCTTAATAAGTTCATATTACTGAACTTAGGGGTGTACATTATCCGAGTTGGTTCGAGTTTTTTAAATATTAAATCAAATCAATTTTGTCGAATTTTTAAAATCTATAAATCAAATCAAACCAATAAAACCAATATTTTTAACCTCGATTTTTTTTTCAATTTTCAAAATTTTCTTGTGTTTTTTGATTTTCTTTCTCAATAAAGTCTTCATACAAAACGTATAACTTATACNATTTCTTTAATCCTAGTAACATACAATTATCTAAGGTGTTTCTTATTAAGAAAATAACACAAATATGAGATGAGTGGTTACATTGTACGAAATAATTCAACAAAAAGATAATAAAATCGAATAAAACAAATATTGTTAAATAAGTCATAATGAAAATGATCATATATATTCTAAAAGTACCAAGCCATGACAAACTAAATACGGCTAATAAGCATTAATTACACAACTAAACATTAAAAAATTAATAACTAAATTATGTGTTTTCATTATGTAAATTAATCAATGCAAAATTAAAAAATAGATATCTAATATCATTGTCATTCCTAGTTTTGAAATAATTTCTTTTGTAAGCATTAATATTGATTTGATTTTGGTTTGGGTCTTATGTGAGTTACTAACATGCATTTATGAGCTATAAAATATTGATCATTCAAAATTCTAAATCCAAACTTAAAATAATATATGAAAAGAAAAAAATTATGAAAAAGTTTAAGATATATANATATATATATAATATCGAGTTGATTTTATTCAATTTGACTTTTTTTAGTCAAAATCAAACCAAACCGATTATGATCGGATTTTTTTCAACACCAAACAAAATCACTAGTTAAATTTTTTTTCCTAGATTTAATTCGAATTATCGAGTTGGTGCAATTTGCCAGTTTTCTTTGTACACCCTTAACTGAACTTATGCCCTCATCAAAGTTTTCTAAAAGATTTGTCTTGCGAATTAGATAGTACTCCTTCTATTTCAAATAAGTGATGTTTTTAGCTTTGGCACAACCCTAAGGAAACTACTCATTCCTAAAAGAAAAATATTTTTACCAACTTATCCTTAATAAATATCTTGAAAAAGATGTAACTCTTTAGTATTTTCTTGATTATGTAAAACTCTCTCCATTTAAATAAGGATAAAATTGAAAAACCATCATTTATATCTTCTTGATTATGTAAAACACTACTTATTTTAAAATAAAATCAAAAAGCTAAAACCTCCACTTATTTTGAAATAGAGGGAATATTGAACTCATGCCTAAAAAAGTTTACCTTGTGAAATTAGCTCATGATTAAGTGTACTTCAACCCATAAAATTTTCATTAAATAAGTAATAAAGATAAAATTTAAAAATACCAATTTAAGAGGAAAAAAGATATTAAAAACCACTCTAAAATAAAATTAATCCGTGCAAAAAATTGCTTTAATATAAGATTATATTCTTCATTTTTTCTTTTAAAT
>JACEIK010000152.1:93489-107625 GCA_018107945.1 Datura stramonium | reverse complement strand
ATATATAATTAAATTATTTTTAAAAAAAAGAAATAATAATAATAATAAATGAAATTAGATATTAGTTTTTGCGTGCTTGTATTTGTCTATGGCTCTGGTTTCGTTTCTTGTATGGTTGTGTCACTGTCCCCTTCAATCACATTTTCCATTTTCTGTATTCACTGGACAGGAAACTTCTTCGCAGCTGGCATAACATGGGGCTCCTGCCTTCATGGGCCACATCTGTGGGTACCTATTCTTTATTCACCATGTTCTTTATATGGTCCCCTACATTTATTTTCTTACACTGTTCAACTGGGAATTTAAAATTCAGACGGTCTACTTCAAAACTTAATTCATATGTATATAAATTTATATTCTAAATTGAAAGTACTGGACACTGATACGAATTAGATACTGACAAGCCGCGTCCGCCGATGGGACGGAGGTGTGTGTTGTCTCTTCGGTAGATACAATAATGAATCCATATATAGAACGCACAATCTGTGTAATTTGCCAGCAAGGAAAAGGGAGTAGTCACCATTTTGCAGTTCACAGAATAAGATGTTTGCACCCACGCAATTAACTTTTTTTTTTTGGTTATAATTATTATTAATCTATTTTCCCTTTTTGGGTAAAAAGTGTAACAACACTATACATAAAAAAAGGAAAAATGACTATTCTCCATTTGTGATTTTTATGGTACTATTAAGGCAATATTTAAAATATATTATTTTCTCCGTTCACTTTTATTTATTCATTATATTAAAATGAAAAATAATTTATTTTTCATATTTTAACCTTATTATTATTAATTACTCATTTCAAATTCATTAAAGCTACATATCATTTAATATGGGCATCATAATAAAATATGCATTTTCTTTATTATTTTGTAAATAATGTGCAAAATTTGTTTTAAAAAAAAATTCAAAACATGTCACGTGCTCGTGACCCACAACAATTAACAGGGCCAACATTTTAGAATTACTATTTTTATTTTTATTTTTTTTGTAACTATATACTTTTTTGGAATAAGAGAGCTCGAAAGTGACTTTCACGTGAAATGAATATCTATTTGGATACAAGGAACTGACAACAAAATAGAAATGGAGTTATAATATATGCTTCCTTGGCCATTTTAAAGAAAATCAATCTTATGAAGATTATTATTTACATTTTAGTAATTAAATTGTGATTATTGATATGTTTAGTCGGACGATGACGGTTAGAACACCTACTTTATATTGTGAATTATAGATAGTGTATTATGAAGGAATAAAAGTGAAGGGTGGAAGTAGTAAATAGTATTACAATTCTAGGAAGGAATCAGGTTGGATGTGTTGGAAGATGTGGTCCCAAGTCATCAAATTCCACGAATTTACTATTTGGTTCCTTGGATTCGGAAAGACTTGGTAAGTTGAAAATTGAAACATCCACTTTTCTTTGTTTCTAGTAGTATGTCAGATTGCTATCTAAGGGGGAAAAGAGGTACTACTGTACTGTTTTTTAAAACAGAGCTGTACGTAGTACTTTCCTCTGTTTTTTTTTATAAATTAATGGAAAAGATTATAGGGACGTTAACTTGTCATTAAAAGTTGACAAGGAGTATTAGTATATAATATGGTGTGTGTGATTATAAATGGATGAATATAAAAATGACAAAACCTCAAAATAAAAAGAGGACAGAAGAGAGAAGATAAGGGCCTTTTAAACCAATCACATATCGATAAGCTTTCCTGAATATATTATAAGGGAAATCATGAAATCAGTAGCTATCCACATATTATAAGGCACATGTCGATAAGTTTTACCAAATATATCCACATATATTATTATTATTCCGACCAAAAATAAATAAATAAAGAATATCCACATATTATAAGATTTCATTAATTGAACGCACCTGGTTTCCCCCCTCTATAAATTGCAGCCAGCTGCTAGCTAGATCGTTGAGAAAAAGAAACAAGTACACTAATTGTTTGTTGAAATTACCAAAAGAAAGAAAAAATGGCTAGCTTTCAGGAGACCTTCCTTCAACCCAATAACTCTGTTAAAAAAAAGAGCAGTGGAATTATGGGTTATGATGTGCCTGAAGGAATGGACATTAGGGGAAGATATGATCCTGAATTTTCCAAGATTTTAACTAGGGATGCTTTGCAATTTGTAGCTGATTTGCAGAGGGAATTCAGGAACCATATTAAGTACGCTCTGGAGTGCCGGAAAGAGGCTAAAATGAAGTACAATAATGGAGGTTTGCCGGGTTTTGATCCGACAACCAAATATATTAGGGAAGGAGAGTGGGTGTGTGCCTCTGTGCCGCCGGCGGTGGCTGATCGGAGGGTGGAGATTACTGGATCAGTCGAGAGGGAGATGGTCATCAATGCACTTAATTCTGGAGCCAAAGTTTTCATGGTATGCCAAGCTCCTCTCACGAGTTTAGTTTATATAACAGCCTCTCTACCCCCAAAAAGGCAAGGGTAAACTCTGCATACATCTTACCCTCTCTAATTCCATTTGTGGAACTACACTGGGTATGTTGTTGTTGTTGCATATAATGACTATAAAAAATTCAAATCACTTACAAGTAACTAAAAGTATTAATCCATAAAGGGACTAATAACCTCAAAACTAAGTCAAGCTACCTGCTAAAATGACTTAAATATTCTACTAATATTTAAGACTAATTCTTTAATGTGTATATAAGTTAAATCCGTTCTTTCACGATGCCATTCTAATTGATTTAGTTAATATCTCTCAACTCAAAGTACAACTAGTATTGACTAGAAAATTTTAGCCTCAAGCTTTAAAAAACGGGAAAGAAAAGAAAAAGAAAACTTGGGTATTTCACGTAGTCATTGTAACCAAATTTAAGAGCAAGTGATATTTTATACAAATAGTCACCTTACTGAAGTAATTAAGGTAGGGCCGTATAACACACGACCATACGTCCGCGATTTTATCATGTAGGAATCATGTATGAATAACAGTTTATCAGCTAATAGTTGAATAGAAGAACTCTCATATTTATTTAAAAAGAAAATAATTGCGTTAGTAATGGTAAAGGTTAATAGATCAATGTTAGAATTACTTGGAGTGATGCAGTTCATAGACTAACAGATACAATATTATACAGGCGGACTTTGAAGATGCACTGTCACCAAGCTGGGAGAATCTAATGAGAGGCCAAATAAATATGAGGGATGCAGTAAATGGAACAATAACATCCCATGATCAAGCCAGAAACAGAGGGCACAAATTGAATGATCAGACAGTTAAGCTATTTGTGCGTCCAAGAGGCTGGCATTTGCCAGAAGCTCATATCTTCATTGATGGTGAGCCTGCCACTGGTTGCCTTGTTGACTTCGGCCTCTATTTCTTCCACAACTATGCCAACTTCCGCAAGACCCAAGGACAGGGCTTTGGACCCTTTTTCTACCTTCCCAAAATGGAACATTCTAGGTTAGTTGTGTTTTTGTAGCAAATTTAAATAGTCTTGAGAATTATATTCCAAGAAAATATAGCAGTTCTTGTTTTGCTTGAACAGGGAAGCTAGAATATGGAACAATGTGTTTGAGAGGGCAGAGAGAAGGGCTGGAATTGAAAAAGGAAGTATTAGGGCCACTGTCCTAATTGAAACGCTTCCAGCTGTGTTTCAGATGAATGAAATCTTGTATGAACTGAGGGACCATTCTGTTGGCCTCAACTGTGGTAGATGGGATTATATTTTCAGCTATATCAAGACTTTCCAGGCTCACCCCGATCGCCTGCTCCCTGATAGGGTTCAAGTTGGCATGACTCAACACTTTATGAGGAGTTACTCCGACTTGCTCATCCACACCTGTCACAAGCGTGGCGTCCATGCTATGGGAGGCATGGTATGCCGATATTAATTCAACTTCTTTTTTTAATTTTATGTTCTTTTAGTTAAATTTTACACAAGCATATTTGTATTATTATGACGACAAACTCAAATAGAATGCATAAATGCCAGCCATATGGACACGGAAACATTAGCATGCTAGTAGGATGTTATTGATGTTAGGAAGTACGTACATGATCATGCCCATATTGCAACAATGGATTCGAACCTACGACCAATTGGTTAACAGCCGACCGCTCTACCACTGAGCTACTGAAGAACAACAAGAGATTTGATCTCATAGAGTTCAATTTAGGAGAACAATAGGAAAGACTTTAGTGTTGT
The DNA here is from genome assembly GCA_018107945.1 of Datura stramonium. Classification (NCBI taxonomy): domain Eukaryota; kingdom Viridiplantae; phylum Streptophyta; class Magnoliopsida; order Solanales; family Solanaceae; genus Datura; species Datura stramonium. Next base: position 103,439 of record JACEIK010000152.1, on the reverse strand, counting down.
TGATATGTATGAAAGATCCTAAGCTGGTTAGTGTGTTGGCTGCAGTATTGTCGTCCTTTGACACTTGTGTGATTATCAACCAAACACCAAATTTTTCTAAAGAAGCTTTACAAATTTTGGAAGAAAAATAAACATCTGGAGTAGTTTTCAATTTTTGTATCAGGTTAATTTGGAATCTTATTGTACATGGTCAAATTGATGCAAAATGATTTTGTTGAATCTGTGAAACAGGCAGCTCAGATTCCAATCAAAGATGATCCAGCAGCTAATGAGGCAGCATTGGAACTTGTAAGGAAGGATAAGCTGAGAGAAGTGAGGGCCGGGCATGATGGAACATGGGCTGCTCACCCTGGCCTAATTCCAGCCTGCATGGAAGTCTTCACTAACAACATGGGCAATGCTCCTAATCAAATCCATTCCATGAAGCGCCAAGATGCATCCGTCCTAGATGAAGAAGACCTGCTGCAGAGGCCAAGAGGGGTCTATACCATGGAGGGCCTCAGACTGAACACCCGAGTAGGAATTCAGTACTTGGCAGCCTGGCTGACAGGGGTTGGTTGTGTCCCTCTTTACAACCTCATGGAAGATGCTGCCTCAGCTGAGATTAGCAGAGTCCAGAGCTGGCAGTGGCTGAAATATGGAGCGGAATTGGATGGAGATGGACCTGGGGTGAAAGTGAATTTAGACCTGTTTGGAAGAGTGGTTGAAGAAGAAATGGCTAGGATTGAGAGAGAAGTTGGACAGGAGAAATTCAAGAAGGGAATGTACAAGGAGGCTTGCAAGTTATTCACAAGGCAATGCACTGCCCCGGTCTTGGATGATTTTATGACTCTTGATACCTACAATAACATTGTTATGCATCATCCTATTGGATCGTCCCGACTCTAAGTTTTGCAGCTTTGCGGTTAGATCAATCTGTTGGCCCTAAATTTTGGAGCAATGATGAAAGGAAATGGAATTTTGCCTTCGCGGAGATAGTTGATTGTTTAAATGCCCTCTTGTTCAGCTTTGCTTTTCAATTTGCTATTTGTATTGTGAGTGTAACTGTTATCTTTCCCTGGAATAATAAAGACAACTTTTCATATTTGTTCCTCCTTTTCTAGTACGTACGAACCTCCATTTTCAAGGACTATTGTCCTCTATATGTGCATATATAACATAGTAAGATAAACACACGCATATATCATCTTGATACTTGCGTTAAATTTCCGCTGAATTTAGAATACTACAGTCTTTGGATTACTTTGAACTCAAATTTAAAGCTTTTCATGCAAAGATATATATATGTATAAATGAAGGACACCTAAAAGAGATTCATATTCTTGTTATTGGAAATTTACAAAAAGTACTCAAATATTCTCATAGTTTGAGGCATGTCAAGGATACAGTCCTAAAGGATACAACAAGCACTTCTAGTATAAACTAGAAGTAAGAAGCATTAGCATGAATTAGGTTAATTAGAAATGTTATTGCATGTGGTCAAATCAATGCATAATGGTTTTGTTGAATCCTTGAAACAAGCAGCTCAGATTCCAATTAGAAATGAACCAACAGCTAATGAGGCGGTATTGGAACTTGTAAAGAAGGAAAAGCTGAGAGAAGTGAGGGCAGGGCATGATGGAACATGGGTAGCTCATCCTGGCCTTATTCCAGCCTGCATGGAAGTGTTCACCAATAACCTGGACAATACTCCTAATCAAATCCATTGCATGAAGCGCCAACATGCATGGGTTCTAATTAAAGAAGACCTGCTTCAGAGGCCGAGAGGGGTCCGTACCATGAGGGTCTCCAGATAAACACTTGAGCGTGAATCAAATACTTGGAAGCCTAGCGAACAGGGGTTGGCCATGTCCCACTTTACAACCTCATGGAGGATGCGGCCACTGTCAAAATTAGCAGAGTCCAAAACTGGCAGTGGCTGAAATATGGAGTGGAATTAGATGGAGATGGGCTTGGGGTGAAGGTAAACTTGGACTTGTTTGGAAGAGTGGTTGAAGAAGAAATGACTAGGATTGAGAGAGAAGTTGGAAAGGAGAAACTCAAGAAGGGAGTGTATAAGGAGGCTTCTAAGTTACTCACAAGGCAATGCACTGTCCCAAGTTTTGGATGACTTTCTGACTCTTGATGCCTACAATTACATTGTCATGCATCATCCTATTGGATCGTCCCGGTTCTAAATTTCACAGCTTTGCTTTTATGATCAATTTGTTGTCTCTGTATTGTTAATTAGTACTGCCATGTTCTCCAATAATAATGAAAAGAAATGGCATTTTTCCTTTAAGGGGATTGCTGATTATCCAAAGGCTCTCTAGTTCAGCTTCGATTTTCGATTTTATATGTCATTTGTATCTTTCCAGTGTAATAAAGGATATTGTTCATTTTGTATTTCTCGTCAGTATGTACCGTGTACTAACATCTTTCAAGTGTTTTGTCTTCTATAAGAGCATAGCAGAGTCAGCTAAGAACATGCTTTTTAAACATTTCCTAAATTTAGAATACTACAGTCTACAAGCCTAGATTTGTTTGAACACGAATTTATAGAGTTCCACACGAAGTCTAGAGGATTTTCAGCTCACAACCTGACTATGTGTTAAGCGAGATTGAGAACTTTTAAAATTGTTCAGTTATGTAAGCATCAAAATCAGTATATCTGTGAATTCATTGCACAGTTCTGGCAACACAAAGGTATATGTATAAACGAAAGTGTTATTTTCACCCAGTAGCTGGTTTCACCATATTATTTATGTTACATTCAGTTTTCTCAAATTCTTTAATTGGCTGTCAGTGTTACAAACTCGAGACAAAGCACAGATTGCACTTGAGCTCTTGACGAAGCATTGACAAACATTAAAACAAGGTTTCTAGACAGGCACAGGCAGTATTCAGTAAGGAGATTCAAAATATAAAGAAGTAAACATAAGAATTCAAGAGTATTCAACATCTACTATACAATAAAAATAATTTTGACCTTATATTTACTATATAAGAAAAGTCTCACTGGAATAATGGGGTTATTACGTACAAGTGAATGACATCACAGAAATAAAGGATGTAGAAAAGAAAAGAACCTTCTTGAGCTCTTGACGAGGCAAACCGGACATGGCAAATAACTTGGTGGCATCTTCCTCCAGTGAGACGGTTCACCTACATCTGTGCGCAATAACCCCATTATTCCAAATTCCTTTGTTCTCTAATTTGAATAACACATAAAAATGATAGAATATATTACCTGAATTAGAGAAGTTGAATCCTTTGATTGAAAGCTCAAACTAGCTATTCCAACAGAAAGCTTAAGATCAACTAAGGTAGTAGAAAGGATAACAGGGAATCATAACAAAGGATAGAAGGGATATGAGAAGCATAGACTTAGAAAGGGAGTGAGAAGAACACAGAGAATGGGATGAGGAGATATGGACACTTCAACAATATTCACAGAAACTTATTTTTCTCCCACAAGTAGCTATTTATCAACCCGGAATCCTAAAAATAACCACTTAATCTAGTATTGGGTTGCTTTGCCAATACTGGTTCAGGCCCATTCATAACAATACCTCTGACCCCAATAAGAACCTTGTCCTCACAGTTCGAGTAGTAAAGCCTTACATCAACAGCATCATTGTCAAAAGCCCATAGCTGAACATAGGCAAAGAACTTCCTCACATGCTCTGAATCCTTGACAGACCTTGTGACACTACTTTGGTGTCCAAAGGATCTCCTTAGCAATGTCCTACAAAGCAATTTCATAACAAGAGTCTTGAAGCCTGCTACTGCTGCAACATTGACTCCAGTAGCCTCACAGAGAATTGTAGATGCTTACATAATTTTTCACTCTCTTGATGGCCACATGGTAGTATTCCCACATGAGAAGGCAAAATATTTGACTCTACTCTGTTGTGTTCCCTTACTGCAAGGTCATATACACCGTGTTACGAATGCGCTTGGTCATATACACCACGTTACGAATGCGCTCATGGGTAGTACTAGGGAAGCGAAGTAATATTTGTAGCCTCAGAAACATTTTCTGCACCACACTTGCCCATAGCAACTCAAAGGCACAATGAAAAGTGAGCTGAACTCTTGCATACAATAAATCATTGTTTTGCAAGGTACAAAGTGATCAAAATGTGTGTTGACCAACTGCTTTGTTTGATCCTTATTTCCTTCAAGATCAGTTGGGTACTTGAAAAATTCCTGAAGTACCTGCTTGCAGCAAGCAAGCCAAGTACCCCCAAACCAAGTGCAACAGAAGAAGCAAATTTCCCACAGGCTGTATGAGGAGCCAACTGGCACGTGTTCACTGAAGGCGACATCTTGCGCGATAGGATTCCACTTCCTCCTTAGGATGACCAAGGAATAATGTCTTAATTAATGTTAAAAGTGGAGGCATAGCTGGGGAACACCCTACATAAGAGTATGACGTAAAATAAGCTTTGACCCTGTAAGAAATATCTTGACAAATTCACTCAGTTGTAAGTTAATACTTGAATAAGCTGCACCTTTGTAGCTACCCATCATCCATGTAACAACATTGTCTTTCTCAAGGATTACAATAGCATAAGGGATGAAAGTTGAGGAAGAAACCTTATTATTGAAAGAAACCATCAGAAGAAAGTGGCATGTATTGAACATAACAGAACCCTCACAAATGGAATCCATACCAATGAATGGATTAGCATTGCAAATGACTATCAAGAGTCTACCAAAAATAACATATTCATGTTGTATTAAGTAGAACAAACTGAATGCTTCCTCACAGTTATCTGCTCGTTTATAAGCCTCGATCCATCCAATCCAACAAACAACACATCTCCTTGGTAATTTATCCAAAACCGTGTGACAACCGGCAGTCCTTTGACACATTGTAATCAGAGTAAATAATACAATCTCAACAAACATATCTGCACTCGGTGTAAGCCTTGCAAAGCTTGAAGATATATCATTAATATCTACACCAATAATTTGATCTTCAATTATTTCACTAGTGTAGGAATTCACAATCCAGCACTGTCCAGGATCCCACACTTTAGTCATTGAGTAAGAGTATGCAGATGTGCAAAATATGTTAGCATGTCCAAGTATATAGCATACCTTTTGAATGACAGAAAATAATAGCAAGTACCTAGGACGAGTCTGTGCACTGTGAGCAGACTGCCTCATGACGACAAACTCAAAGCACCACATGTATTCTCTATGGGCATCTCTAGAAAGGAAGATCTCATCATGGACAACAATTATGACACCACCAGCTTGAGCGCCAAAAGCAAGACAAGCACCATTTTAGGTAAATTCCAACACGGACAAAAGATCACCACATTACTTATGCCGGAACATGAAGGGAATGGGCTGAGATAAATGCTGCCCAATGTCGAACCAATAGCAAGTGGATAAGCCATATTTCATGCTCTCACACATTTTTAGATCCCCAAAATCGACCAAAGATGGCTGGTTGAATAGGCATGGAAAAAACTCAGCGACTCAGCATCATCAGCAGGAAGGATAACGGAAGCATCTCTCTCACTCCTACTGGTTCAACAAAATCAGACGGAAAAATCTCATGGGAAACAGATTTTTCAGTCACCGAAAGCTTCAGATGAGCAAATTGGCACTGTAGCTCAAACTCATTTCGCTGGAGACTTTCATCAAACACTATGTTCGTAATATTTTAGAGACATTCATCTTCCTCGGCAGTTGATGACTTTGATTGCGTATCATCAGGATAATCAATTGCAGTGCACCAAGTAGGTTTTCTTATCACCTGAGTTACCTGCAAAGGAATCCCCTCTGAATTATCCGCTACCAAATCAAATGTAGTCACGGACTGAGTTTTCAATCTGGTGAGAACTTTCAAACAAATGGGAACCAATTCCTTTCATTGAAAGCTCAAACTAAGTATTACAACGGAAAGCTTAAGATCAACTAAGGTAGTAGAAAGGATAACAGGAAATCCTAACGAAGATAGAATGGAGATGAGAAGGATAACAGGGAAACCTTCAACAATATTTGCATATACCGTTCTTTTTTTTTTTTTATAATAATTTTGTTTCTTTTGATATTAGAGCATTATCCTTTTTTTCTTTTTAAAACTTAAAGTTTCGAAAGACAAAAAATATTAAAGAATTATAAAGGAGCAAAAGTTAAATACAATTCAAAATTAAAATATTTGTATGACCACTTCTTCAGGGGATAACAAACATAGCCATTTAATCTGGTGTTGCTCTGCTTTGCTAATAGTGGTCCAGGCCCATTCATAAGATTTACGGCTGGTAAATTCGTTCAGTCTATCTCCACTTCAATGGTTGGGCATGACATAAAATCATGATTGGTTAAATTTGTAATTTGTAAATTTTTATAAACTTCCGCTACGACTTGAATTGGGGTCTCAAAAATATTTGTGCACTTATTTTTGAATGAAGAGTGTTTAAAAGTAAGCATATCGAATAAACGGATTAGACTTAATCTGATCAGCTAAAAAGAATTAAATCAATAAAAAGATAAAAGGGTTGGTCATAATCCTCTCAAAATTGGCCCAACTTCAGGAGTATATGTACCAACTAAATCTAAAATATTTACTTTCTACGTTTCTTAAATTTTCTTATGGGTCAAATTTGAAATATATAGATCCCCCAAATTGGCCCAACTTCGAAGACATAGAGCAAACCCATTAATAAACTGAGAATTTTGGGCTTGTGGTGAACTTTAGGTAAGCCCCAAACACGGCTTGCTTATTTCATTGAGACTTCTTTCTTCAAGTTCGGCCTGTCATCCACCATACACCTTTTAGACTTGAAATTGAAATAGGATAAATTACAAATTTGCTATTTAAATAGATAAAAATATAAATATTATTTTATAATATATATATGTGTGTGTGTGTGTGTTTTGGCTATTATTTTAGTTTTACATTTTTTTGAATCGTGAGTCTATCGAAAACAGTTTCTCTACCCTCATAAAGATACAAATAAAATCTACTACATCGCACGAACGATTGTTTGATTCACGAGCTAATTATATGGAAATTATATTACATACAATGCAAGGATTGTTTATTTGATGTTAGAATTGTTATGCAATAATAATAATGCAATAGAAATTGCTACGCATAGGTTGTCTCACTACTAAAAATAGTATAAAAACAGGAAGAAAAATAAATGGAATGAGTCAGTTTAAGGAATTGAGGCAAAATCAATTCAATCTCTTATGTTTTATAAAAAATATTTTCAAAAAGAACTGACAATCTGGCTCAGATTTTCTTTTTCCGTAAAAATGTGCAAAAACTGTTTTTTTTTAAAAAAAATTAACAGACTTGGTGGAGTTTTTTTTTATTTATTAAATAATCTATTTTGAATTTTCATTTCTCACTTGATATCCAAAAGCTGCTTTAGCGCCCTACTAATCCGAACTTAAACCTGGACGCCACTTTAGAAAAATAAAAGGTTACTATTAAAAACGATTTCATACCTAAAATTGAAACGATCAAATCCAAAACCTCTAGCAAAGCACGAAGGAATATTAACGTTCACCACGACTTTTGACGATGATATTTTTATGTTTAGTTACTCGTATCAATGCATTGTTATTACATATGGATTATATTATCTCTTAATAAATAGATTCTAGCTCAGGTGGAGTATTAACAAAATATAAAATTTTACGCTATATAAGTATGCTGAAGATTTATTTTTCTTTCCTTATTTATACAAAATTATATGTTGAAATTATTTTTTCCCGAAAAAAATTAAGTGTAAGGACCAATGGGCGAGCTAGCGAGAACTGAGTCCCCCTCTCAGTCCGAGTTGTGTTAGTGTTCTCCCTACGTGTCAAAATTGTTGTCACGTTTTAATTCTCGATAAACAAAACCTGATAAGTATTTTGAGACAGGAGAATGATAGATATACATATAGAATAAATTCTGCCATGAACATACTGTGTTAAACAATTAATGGATCAATTGTTTAAGATTATCTGAACTTTTATTTCAAGCAACTTTCTCTTTAGATTTCCTATTGAATGGGAAAATAAAGTTATAAGAATCAAATCTAAGAGTTATGCAGTCCACAGAGAAAAGATGTTAGTACCATTCACGCACTTAATATTTTTTAATATCAATTTCTCTTTTCTTGGGTAAAAAGTACTAATAACAAATTATTAAACTTAAAGAAATAGAAAATGCTTATTCACTATTTATAGTAACTTTTCCCATGAAACCTGGATCTTGTAGTGCTAGCTTTGGAACCATAACGAATACCATGATAGCTGTAATAAAATATATATAGTAATCTCCTTCCTTATAATTTAATTTATGTGACATAAATTCATTTCGTTATAAATAAAAATTTTATTAATTAGATATTTTAAAATATAGAAATGTGTTCTTTACTTTTAATGGATATTTATATTAATTTGGTCAAATATTTAAACTTTACTTAATTTTAGAAAAAAAAATTTGTCAAAAGTGCTTTTCGAAAAAAATATTTTTAAAATGTGACATTTGTGTTTGGATAATCAATTCAAAGAACACTTTATCTATATTAGAGCAATAATTTGAATTTAGTCAAGGTACCAAAAGTACTTCTCAGGAAAAACAACTTTTTTCAATTTCTAGAACAAATTTTTTGTTAATTCCTGCTCAATTTTTTTTCTAAAAAATATGATCAAATACCTTAATTCAATAAAATATTTTAAAAAGTATTTCTCCCCTCCCAAAATAAATGTCACTTTAGCAATAAAAAAGTTATTCCAAAATAAGTGTCGTTTTACGAATTCAAGGCAAATAATAGTACTAGTTGTTTCCAACTATACTCTTATATTAAAGAACTATTTCTTTTTTATAGTACTCAATTCTTAAGAAACGTCTAATAAATCGGATTAACTTAGTATATTATATCTTGTGTATTATTTTTTCTTAATAGATATGAAATGATGAATTAAACCGACACTTATTTTGAGACTGAAGGAATAAGTATTTTGACTTTTTTGAAGCTTGATACTCTCTCTGTCCCAAAATAAGTACTTCCTCCATTCATTTTAATTGTCAGGATAAAATTTGCATAACCTTTAAGAAAATATCTATTTACGTACATTTTAATTCTAAAATAATTAATGTTAAGCGTAAAATAAAAAAAATTAATTATCTCTTAATTTATTAAATTAATAAATATTTTAAATCAACTACTTTTAATATATATAACTAACTAAAAAAATAGAAAAAAATATTATTTTAATATCACATAAATTAAAATCGATAAAGTAATACTATTAAAGGAAAGGAATGAGGTGGATGTGTTGTATTTTGGTTGGAAGAAGTGGTGATTAGTCATCTACTTTAAATTTTGTTGCCCTAAAAGCAGCAAATATTCTAATTACGTTGGATATGGAGAAGGCTTTGAAAGTTGAAACCTAAATCCAGCAAGAGTCCACTTTTCTTTTGTTTCTTTTGGTACCCACGTCAACACGTGTCAAGTCATAGATGCTCCTTTCCAACTTAAGCTAAACATCCTATTTATTTATTAGAAAAAACATAATTAATTTGCTTTTTATGTGTTGAATTCTGGTTGGTTTCCCATTATATTATCCAAATCTAAGGAGTATTCCAGATTGCTATCTACTTTTAGCAAGCCAAGGACAGAATATTATTATTTTTTAAAAACGCAACATAAAATATGAACTGTACGTACTTATTCTCTGTTTAATTTCTTGTTTAAATTAATTAATGTAAAGATTAGGGACATAATCAATGTTACACTTTGACGCTGGCAGTCCTTAAAATCCCTAATTAGAAAAAGTATAATATTGTGTGACCATAAAATGCAAGAATATAAAACGGCAAAACTCTCAAAATAAAATAAATAAAAGACTGTTTAAATGGTTATTTACACATTTGAAGATTGTTTAAAAGCAACTCATGATAATATTGTACTATATTGTTAATTATATTAATCATCTGATCGATT
>JACEIK010000151.1:519495-585259 GCA_018107945.1 Datura stramonium | reverse complement strand
CAGTTTGAGATCGAGCTTTGTGTGGGTCAGATAAATACCCAGCATCAGCATAACCAACAAGATCAGGACTGCAATTGTTAGAATAATATAAACTCATATCGGTAGTCCCTTTAGATACAGCAATATGTGTTTGTCCCATTCCAATGTCTCCTAGTAGGAGAAGACTATATCTTTAGGACTAAAAATTTCTTCGTTCTTTTAAATCCTTCAAGGATTTTCATATATCCTTCAGTATCTCTAGACATGAAAATAATTTCATTATGCTCATATCAAGTTTTTCATATATTGCCAAACTTATGAGGAACCTCAACATAATTGCATCCACCACAAGAGGACCTCTCCATATAATAATGTCAAAATTTACGAAAAATCTTTATTCCACAAGAATTCATTTATATCCACTGGCATTATACTTGAATTGCGTATTTTTAATTGGCCAATCATTTATCTGTCCATACCTTTCTGACATATTTGAATTCAAGATCCTCATCAATATTTATAATATTGAGCGTTACTATCGTCGAAGATCATTTTGATATCAGTTTCAATGCGACATAAGTTATTGAGATCTCTTCATTTTTCGTCATTTTCAGGTACCTGAACATTTGTCAAGGTTTTATGAAGTGTTATGTCGTGGTGCTTTATTAAAGCACTTGCCTCATCATTATGACCATCTTAATCATTTGCTCATCTCCTTCTTCAAGGAGTTTCTTCAAGGAGTTCTATATTTGGAACCGCTTGGTCTAACACGCTTCAAACGTCTTATAGACCCCGTCCTTCAAGGATCTTTCATTAGAGCATTTATGAACCGAATTATAAAATAGAGTTTGCAAATATATTCCATAAATTGATTTGCAATATTTTACAAGTGAATTATCTGCTGAACTTTTAAGTTCACTTTTTTTTCCCAAGGATCTAATTCATCCCACACTCAATTTCGCTGCTAATCACTTCTCCCTAATGTTAGAAAATCAACATTTACCCCAAAACTCATTTTAGGGACTCATCCTATGGCGTTGTGGTGGAGCAATTGAATCATATATCGCACATTCAAATTTTTAGATGAAATTATTTGGTTCCTGACCTAAACCAATTGTGATAGGGAAACCTTGCTGGTTTGATGCATTCGCTGCAAGTGCTTAAATAAACATATCTCATGCCAAATTTTATTTGGGAGTTTTATTCATAACCAATGATTTAGCTATACTGAGGCATACAATTTTTGCTAAACCAACATAGATATGAATCAGCATTATCAACATGATTTTATAATTTTAAACTATGCTCTTAATTTAATAATTCGAGCAACAACCTTACAAAAATCAATGACAAATTGATATCAAAATACATGTGACTACACTTCCATAGGTGCATCTATTAGCAAACGGTTCATGGTAGGTGAATGGACTCATATTCACCTCTTTTTATAAGTTTCAAAATTCCAGTGAATATAATTCCAAATCTTAGTCATCAAGATCATCCTATCACGAGAACAAGCAACACAAGAGAATTCTCAAGAATCTTTATTTCTTCAACATTAGCCACGTGAATTCCTCAATTATTTTTAAGGCCACATTTGAACCGGGATGGCCAATCAGTTATGCCAACTTATTTCAGTAAACTTCTAGTTTATATTCGTATGTGATTTCATCATCATACCATATTTATATACTATGTCGATAAAATCTACGGTAATCTCTACATAACTATTTATAACCCGCTTCAATTGTAGTAACATGAAGATATTAGATCTTCCAATAATTTATAGTCTTAATTTTTTTCAATGTCCTTGAAACTTATAAGTTTCCTTGACTTACTAAGGTCAATTTCATTCCTTCATGTAGTAATACATTAGCTCTTTCCGAGCTCTCAATTAATTTTGTGTACTACCACATATTCAATCATATCAACATCAGGCTAATAGTTTCTCATAGTTTCAACTTTGAAATAATTTTGAATGTTGATGAGTTATACTCATGAACAGACTTATAGTCTTGAAACCTCATATGCATCCAACCATATCGTGCCTTTGGATGGATGACCATCTTCAGGTGGTCATATATTTATAACATTAATTTTATTTTAACTTTAAAATAACAAATATTTTTAGTAAGAAGGACACATATTTTGAGTCTGAGATAATAACATGAAATAATTAAAATTGATGGCCACGCTCATGTGATCTATAATTAGAAGGAAAAAATACTACAACACAGAAATTGAAATAGCAAAAGATTAATAATTTATACTATATTAAAAACACAAAGTCCTTTAAAAATGTTGATTAAAATAAGAAAAGAACTAAAAAAAATAAAAAAAATAAAAAAAATAAAAAAAATAAAAAAAATAATTATCATTTAATTATTATCTTAATATTTATAGGATTTCGAAATTAATTAAAATTGTAGCTTATTAAATCTTGCTTATTTGTAAAAAGTAAGTAACCTCAAATTTAGCATTTTAAAATTGACTAAAAATTTTACTTTTTAAATTCTTCCTTATTTGAACTACATTAAAAGTCCTAACATTTAAGACTTTAAAATCAGTTACAATTTCTCAAGTAACTTATATTAATTTTATTTATTAAACTAACTAATTATCCATCACAACTTTTCAACTCACAATACGAGAAAATAAATTAAAGATTGTAATTTTATTATGCATTAATACATTGAACTATTACTACTTCTTCCTCATACCTTCTCTTCTTCTTCCTCTCCTCCCGCCCTCTTCTTCTTCTTTTTCAAAAGTTGTATCTCATATATACGCGTGTGTGTAAACACAACATACTTTAAGTTATTTCAATTAATCAAGTACTCTTATTATTTAATCTCTTTAGTTAAATTACATTATTTTTTTTCCATTTTAATTTATGTGAAAGCGTTTGACTAGACACATAAATTAAGAGAGAAAGATCGAGAGAGAGAGATTGGAGCAATAAATCATCTTATAAACTAGAAATAAAAAGTTTAAAATTAAGTTATTACTAAATATTTGAAGTGCGAAGTCTCATAGCAAAAATTTACATTTTACCCTTTAAATATAGGATTCATGACTCACTCAAATAATTACTTAATTATTTTTTTTAATATTTAACATTTTGTACCAACTCAAATTTTATGCATTAAATCCTTCCTGTTGAAAATATAAAAAAGAGATTAAAATTTCATCTTTTAAGAAATAATTACACTTTGAATAAAATTACACTTATAATATAAATCACTATGTTAGAATTTTGTATAATTGAAAAAAAGACAGCCTGCGTACAAAACATCCTGGAATGCTAAATAAGGTTCAAAGAAGAATCACACACCAAGTAATGTGATATAGACAAATTACTCTAATGTAAGTATTAATGATTGTTTCATTAATTTTGATGAGTCTTCTTGGTTTGGATTCTTATCAATTACAAATAAGCCAAATGTATTTGTGATATGATATCAATTCATTATGAGTAAAAAAGAAACAAGCCGCAGTAACCGATAACATGATTTCTGTAAGTGTTAATTATTTAAACTAATAACTTACACTATATGTTCTATCTACTATACAACCTTGTATTACAATACATCTTCGTAATGATAATATTTTATATTAAATGTTAATCAAGTAATAATGTAGATACAAATTTTATAATAATTAACATAAAATATACATATAACGCATCCATGTAAGTGCTCGTGTAAAAGCGAACATTTTTTTAACATTCAACCAAACGCTATTTGACGTTTTTGTTCATGGAAACAAGTATTAGAACAAAGTTGAAGAAAGAATCACCTGATTCAATCAAATTCTTGAATATAATTATTTATCAATTTGAAATTAATAATTTCTTTCTAAATTTTTATTCTTATTAATATGAGAGACACGCGCAAGACGCTATGTATAGCTCATTTGCTTGCACTTAATGGAGGTTTGAATCTGAATGGTCTGCACTTCTGCACTTAATCGCATTTGTTTTTATTGAGATTTAAACACTTATTTCATCCAAACATGTCTTAATCATTAAGATCTAAAATCGAGTTTTAATATAACTAAGATGTATGTTTGTGCAGGGAATAATTTTCACCATCACTTTATGCGCAACCACCAGTCACCACCATTAATCGCTTATATCATCACAACCACCACTACCATTACCATCGCCAACCACTAGAATCCACCAGCCACACCTACTACCTCTCGTCAAACATTGTTAACCATTATCATTATCACCAACCGCCCCTGACATCACAAAGTTCATGAGAACTACTGACAACCCTACCAATGTTGTACTATCACGTTATTACTACACATATCACCTCCATTGTTATAGTTATATTCACTGCTACTACCACCACCACCATCATTGCCGCCGCCACCTCTACCACCACAATCACTTACTACCACCACCCTACTATGAATCACCTTTGTCATCACAACTAACAACGCCGCCAGTTACTCAAGCACACATCGTAGACCACTACATATTTTTTAGTCACCACTATCAACATTGTCGATTCTTAATATAAACCAACTTTACCATCACAACTCCTATTACCAAACCGCCACCATCACGCCAGCCCACCTCGAAATTAGCAATAATAAAAGGTCGAATACTATGATAAGCGGTTAAAAAGTGATACCATCATTACCAACGATCACTATTGCGCCAGCCATCCCTGAGACTAGCAATAATAAAAGGTCGACGACTATGATTAGCGGTTTAAAAATGACAGCTGTGGGATTTGAACTCACGCCTTTCGGACTGCAGCCTAAATCCGGCGCCTAGACCACTCGGCCAAACTGTCATATGGTTAGTTTTTAACATAATTGAGGTATTCTACTGTCTTCAAGTATAATTACCGCTAAAGATAAAATGAGAAAAAAATAGTTAATTTTATTTTAAACTTCTAAAATAATAAATATTTTTAGTAAGAAGGACAAATATTTTGAGACTTCGAGAAATAACATTGAAATAATTAAATTGATAGCTAATGCCTATGCATCTATAATTAGAAGGAAAAATAATTCCAAATACGTAAATTGAAATGAAAGAAAAGATTAATAATCTATACTATATTAAAAACACAAAGTCCTTTAAAAATGTTGATTAAAATAAGAAAAGAACTAAAAAAAATAAAAAAAATAAAAAAAATAAAAAAAATAAAAAAAATAATTATCATTTAATTATTATCTTAATATTTAGGACTTCTAAATTAATTAAAATTATAACTTTTAAATTCAATAATATTAAATTTTACAAAAAATCAGGTAGAGTTTTTTCTGTTTTTAAATTTTTTAATATTTGAAATTTTATAACTTAATATTCTTTTTTCTGTTTTTATATTTTTAAAATTTGTAACATTTAAGACTTTAAAATCGTATACAATTTATGTTAACTTATATTAACTTTATTTATTAAACTAACTAATTATCCATCACAACTTTTCAACTCACAATACTAGAAAATAAATTAAAGATTGCAACTACTACCGTCATCATTACTACACATATCACCTCCATCATTATAATTATATTCACTAATTTCTACCACCACCGCCTCGCCATCACTACCGCTACCCTACCGCCTGCTACGATCACTTACGTCACCAATTCTACTATGAATCACCTTTTGTCATCACAACTAACAACGCCGCCAGTTGCTACTAACACATCGTAGACCACTACATATTTTTTAGTCACCACCATCAACATTGTCGCATTCTAATATAACCAACCGTCACCGTCACGCCAACACCTCTCCTGAGACTAGCAATAATAAAAGGTCAATGACTATGATAGCGGTTAAAAAGGTGATACCATTATGAATGATCACTATTGTGCTCTAGCAATAAAAATGACAGCTGTGGGATTTGAACCCACGCCCTTTCGGACCAGAGCCTAAATCTGGCGCCTTAGACCACTCGGCCAAACTGTCATATGGTTAGTTTGTTGCTATAATGTTATATATTTTTATCTTATATAATTTCATATCATAATTAAAACAAAAATGAAGTTATTTAATTATATATACAAATAAGATAATTTATTAATAATTAATTAATTAAATTGTAATTCAAAATTATTACTCACTTTCTCTATAAACATAATTACACAATGCACCAAAACAATAGTGTAGTAAGATAATATATGTTCCGTTTTCTTTTTTAAATTCTGGTTCTAATATTTAATTTAAATTAAATCATATATTTTCATGTTATCTTTTTTAAGTATACAATAATTTCAATTTTAAGTAAAATTTTTATGAAATATTAGCTTTATTAAGACGAATATATATAAATATATTTTATGTGGTTAATTTAATTACCTAAAAATTATTTTTTTACAAGTCATTCAAAATATTGAGTTGAGATTTAGAATTTGTAAGTCAAATAACAAAATTTTTAAAAAAAGTCAAATAACTTTTCAATTTTATATTTTAGTTAATGACACTAATTAACTTATAATCAATTGTTATCAAAATATAATAGTGGTTAAGCCATTTACATCTAAGAAATAGCATTGTGCATATGTTTTCCCAGACAATGCTTCACTGTCACCAAAGCTGTACTACTAGTTGGACCTCACATGGGGCATCATTTGCCTATGAAATGATTCATTATTATACATTTGCTACTATTCGAGCAGCGGAATCAAGATTTTCATTAAAAAACGATTCTTAAAATATAAAAAAATTTTTTATTTTTTTACATTATATATATAATGTCAAATATTATATATATAAGTATCTTTTTTTTATCTATATGCATAGTCTATATAATTTCGTAAATTATTCCGATAAAGGATGTTTAATCGGTTACTCACTTACTTTCTACTTTATGTTGCTATGCTACTAACTCACACTCAATGTTTACATCGAGACACATTAATTATCATGATTAAATATTTTAAAAATATTTTTAAAATTGAAGTTTTTAAGTTTTTAAATTTCTGAATTTTAAATTTCTTGCTTTTTTTAATTTCATATTTTTAATTTAGTTGTCATAATTTTCTTTTTAGTCCATCCTAAAAGAATATAATCTTCTATATAATTAGAAATAATTTAACTTTGAAATCGGCGCATCTAATATATGAGGTTTATTTTAGACCATAAAATTTTAAAAATCTTCTTTTGTTCTTAAACTTTCAGGTCATGTCAAACAACGATAACCATGGTTTCTTGGTCACAACCAGCTGCGACTAAAGTTTCATTAAAGAGCATTTCCACATGGTAGAACCTCCTCAGGAAATATAAGGTTTTCATCAGGCTGATCTTGAGCCGCCATTCAAGCGCTAAATCGAGACGAAGGAATAATATATTCATTTAAATTTAATAATCTTAGCTCAAAATTCTATTTATATATTAAAAAGTTCATTAAATTAATATAATAATAAATTTCAACCTAATATATTACGATATAATTTTGAACTTAAACTCATAAAATTTAAATTTTAAATCGACGGAAACACACGTTGACATAGACTAATGGAGGCAAGGGCATGTCGGTCATCTTTATTTCCAGCAAACAGCACCTCTCAGCTCGACTTCCCAGAAAATTATAATATTCTGTTTTTAATAAATTAAAAGATTAAAAAATTAAAGTAAATTTGTTCTTGCAATCATAGAGATCCAAAGCAGTAAAGTCAAATGATTAATATAAAAATTCCCCACTTAGTTTACTGGCTTCATTACTTCACCCTTGTTTTCCTTTTCCTTTTTTTTTTTAAAAATGTTAATAATATTAAAATTTGTCTTCGTTGAACTCTTTTGTATTTTTAAGAATTATGAAATTTCATAGCGTTAGACTCCAATTAATTTGAGACTAATAATTGCCTGAGCCAGTTTTCTAAAAGTTAAAAATGCTTATTTTAGAATGCTGAAATGTTCCGATAAAAATTTTAGAGAAAATAAAATGCTTTTGGAGTATTAGTAAAAATTGTTTTTCTGAAATTAAAAAAAGTATTTTTTTTCTCAAAACACTTTTTGAATATTGATCGAATACAAAATATTGCTCCAAATAGTAGCAAAAGTGATTTTCAAAACTGATTAATTAAATACAATATGTTACTCTTTCAAAATTACTTTTAAGAAAACATTTTTTAAAATAAGTAGATTTTGAAAGTTTTGTCAGAACAAACGGTTTTGTTACCACCACTAAAGGTTGCAGGCGGGGGCAAGTACTCCTCCGTTCTTTTTAACTAAAAGTCTCAAATTCGATCTCCCGAGGACGAAGTTTGTTATTTCAAAATGAGATATTTTATGTGTGGAGTAACGGTAAACTTGTCTCTACGTAACTTATGTGTCACGATTGGAACCGTGAAAACAAATATTACTGCTCAGACATGTAGTTCGCCTATTTCACACCTCTTGAAATGTGACCCCTTATCAAAACCTATTAGCACGAAATACTTTACTCATCAAAATACCTTCTTCTTTTTTTATTACTCTAACGCAACCGCGGATTAATCGAAGTCTCGAAGGAGTACCTGATATCGCGTAAATAAAAGAAACCAATCAGTGTATTCTAGAGGACCAATCACAATTGAAAGGAGCAAAATCCAGTTGTCAAATCCAACAAGTTTCTATTATTATAAGACAAATCAAATGGAGTCATGTTCCCATGCAGACATCTTTTAAGACCCCACTGACATTTTTCTGCAACCAAAATTCAGTGAAGTCCATGGGCACATGGACATTTCCACCTCCCTCATCTTTCTGTCAATTGCTTTCTCCAACTTGTCGGTCATTTGGCCTATCCTTGATTGTGGAGACAATCCCTAAATTACCCTTCTAAAAAAATTTAAACATTATTTTGGGTCTCTTTGATAATGTATTGGTTAACTTTTGTAATTGGTAAAAACTATGTGCAACACTAATTTTGTTAATACTTTTAAAAAATTTTAATGACGGGGTTCAAATTCGAAATCGCTAATTAAAGTTAGAGCATGAATTGAAGGGGAGATGTCAATGCCTCGACTTTGATATGTTTGTGGAATACTGTGTTTTCTTGATTGTGACGCCTTCGGCCTTTTCAAATCAATTGAAGTTTTTCTAGAGGCCAAATTATAATATTAAGTCTAGTATGAAGTTACACGACACGAGAGACGTAATGACCTCAATACTAGTTAACTATAGAAAGTTATACATTTTTGGGCATAAGATTATTTGGTGAATTGAGATTGTTATTAGTTGTTGTGGTCAGTCTTAAATGCTCAAAGATATATCAAAGCCGATTAATCTAAAATCAAACTTACAAAACTCAATTCATCCAAGCTTATTCGTAATGAATTTGGATTACAATTTCAAATTACAATCCAATAACTGAAATTTCAAATAAAAATTTTCATATCCAATTCGATCGTAAAAAACCCTATAGCATTACTTTTTGTGGACAAACTTTAATGTCTTCTATTAACTTTATTTATTGCTTTAAAAGGGTCCTCCTATTAAAAGGATAGAATATTTATCTTTATATACTAAGATAGTAAAGGTTAAAGAAGTATAAACACTAGAAACAAACCAAAAGCAACAAACATGGGAAAATTTCCCCTTTCCATTTTTACCTCTGACATGACCAAAACTAGTGATTAATGTGCTGTACATGTACATTTTTTAAATTTGTATATTTATTTTATTTATATTCTTCTCCAAAGAATTAAACCCTATTTAAGAAGCTTCACTTCTCAAATCTCTTCTTGTGAAGTTTTCTCCATTCCCCCCCCCAAAAAAAAAAAAGAATGGAGAAATTAATGGCTCATTTTCTTGTACTTAGTGCAGTAATTGTTGTACTTTTTTCATCAACACAAGCTGAAGTACAAGGTTCATTTGATGACAATTTTAGTAAAAGTTGTCCAGAAACTCATTTCAAGACTTCTGAAGATGGACAGATCTGGTATTTATCATTGGACAAGAAAGCAGGTGATTATTTAAAATTCAAGAATTCAATTTTTCATTTTTTTGGTTGTTATTGACGTTTGAATCTTTATGTTCTGATGAAAAGTGTTCAATTGATCACCTTTCAAATTGTGACTCCGTCACTTTGTACATACAAGTGACTAAACTCTCAAGGATTGATTTCTTTAAATACCATTTACATTTTTTCTTTTTGACATTTGAATTCTTATGTTCTTACGAAAAGTGTTCAACTGATCATCTTTCGATCTGTGTGGTTTCGTCATTGTAGATATACAAGTGACTAAAACTCAAGAATTGGATTTCTTTAAATACCATTTTCATTTTTCCTTTTGGGCATTTGAATTCTTATGTTTTTACGGAAAGTGTTCAAATTGATCACCTTTCGATCCGTGTGGTTTCGCCATTGTGCATATATACAAGTGACTAAAACTCAAGAATCGGAGGTTTTCAAATACCATTTTCATTTTTTTCTTTTTGAGATTTCAATCTTTTATTTATGTTCTTGCCAACATTGACTGATGAATTATTTTGAATTTTTTTAATTCTTAAAAT
The DNA here is from genome assembly GCA_018107945.1 of Datura stramonium. Taxonomy (NCBI): domain Eukaryota; kingdom Viridiplantae; phylum Streptophyta; class Magnoliopsida; order Solanales; family Solanaceae; genus Datura; species Datura stramonium. The sequence continues at coordinate 574,809 of JACEIK010000151.1, read as the reverse complement.
GGTGATGGATTTATGACCAGGGAGAAATATAGATTTGGTTGGAGTCTAGCATGAAGTTGAAATTGGTGGGAGGTGACTCTGGTTGGTGTTGTGACTGCTTACTATGTAAGTTCATTTTTTTTTCCAATACATTGTTGATATATATATATATATAATAAAGAGTATTTTTTCGAGAACACTTATAATAAAAACACATCTTCGTCATAGGTAAAGTCTCAGAAGTTTGGCCAAATAAGTTACTATCTTTTTGCCTTTTATAGACGGTTTTAATTAGGTATAATACATGAACAGGCACTCAAATTTTAATTTTAGTTGATAAGTAAGAACTAAAACTTTGAGAGTGCATATATAGACACCTCAAATTAGTCTCAATCGACAACTAAACACTCCATCCCATTCCATTATATTTCAGACACCCACTACCAAAAATTATTATTTTCACTAAAAATGTTAAGTGACTATTCCCAATCGACATCGCTGGGAAAAGAAAAAATAATAGCGTTTTCACATGAAAAAATTATGAAATTTCACTATTTCAGTGTGCTAAACCTGCTTTCCAAATTCGCTTACTTTTCCCCATGTTGAATAAGTTTAGTGGGAAATGACTGGAAAAATCATGTCTTATAACACTAATTTCCCATTGATTTGCGATAGAAAATTGCCAGTAGTGATCGGACACTCGACAAAAACAACAACATATCTAGTATAACTTAAGAAAGTGGTTCTGAGAAGGGTAGAGTGTATGCAGACCTTACTCCATCTCAAGAGGGACACTGGCCAATCGATATGACAGATAAATTTTAGAGGTGTCTAGATGATCATTTTATATTTGGAGTATTCAACTCGACACAAAGGAGGAGAATTAAGGTGTCTAAATATGCATATTCAAAATTGGAATGTTTCTAATTATATTTTACGCGATCTGATATCGTAAAATTTAATTCTTTTTATACTACTGGGTATAGAAGTTAAACTCTTCGGAATGAATGTAGATGTGCACAGAAGATACAGGACCAACAAGAGATGAACTAGATTTTGAGTTCTTGGGAAATAGAAATAGAAACCTTATCTTATTCAGACAAATGTGTACAAGAATGGAACTGGTAATCGTGAAATGAGACATGTTCTTTGGTTTGATCCAACTGAGGATTTTCACACCTATTCAATTCTTTGGAACACTCACCAAATTGTGTAAGTCCCCTCTTTCACTTTCTAATATACTATTAAATTATTCAAATAATTATCATTCTCTAGTTTGATGCGATGGATGAGATCCCCTTATATATAATAATAACATGTTGATTTGCTTTGGACAACGATATCATTTGTGCTTGATTAGGGCTAGAGATAGAAAAGAAAAAGAAAAAAAAGAAAACCTTTGACATGCGATAGAAATACGAAATTAATTGCTCAAGTTAATGATCAGAACTAACATCGAAATCTTCGTACATGTGCAGGTTTTTCGTGGATAGGGTACCTATAAGGGTGTACAAAAACGCGAATTAATGAACAATTTCTTTCCCAAACCAGAAGCCAATGTACTTATTTTCAAGTATATGGAATGCAGATGATTGGGCTACAAGAGGTGGTTTGGAGAAAACAAATTGGAAAAACCAACCATTTGTTTCATCTTACAAAGATTTTAGTGTTGATGGTTGTCAATGGAAAGATCCATATCCTTCTTGTGTTTCAACAACAACAACAAATTGGTGGGATCAATATGATTTCGGTATTTGTCAAGTTCCCAAAAATTGGACTATGCTTGGGTACAAAGAAATCTAGTGATTTATGATTATTGTCAAGATACTGAAAGATTTCCTAAAAAGCCTGAGGAGTGTTGGTTAAATCCATGGGAATAATAAAATTTGAATATAGGGGGTTGGGGGTTTGGGGGCAGGAGAATATTATGAGAGTAAGGGGGTATTTCGATTTTTGTTTTTTTTATTTATGTTGAGTTATATGCTTATATGATTTTGTCATGCTTATTGTATTATTAAATTATTTATTAAATTATCTAAGTCTTTTTTTTTTGCGGCGGAGGTGATGCGGAAGAGAATTATATCGTAAAAATAGTGTTCATTGGTCACTTTTCGATATTGTCTTGAAAATGCCATTGCACTAGAAATAGCGCATGTTGGAAAATGAGGTGCTCCGGTAGTGGTGGAGTTAGAAGTTTGGATACAGTTTTCATTGAACTTAATAACTTTTGATTTAATATGTACACATTAAATTTATAACTCAATTATTAATCTTAAAATTATTATTCTAAAATCAATCAATAAATTTAAAATCGACTCCGCCTCTATGTATGAGAATGAGTTGTTGGTGTCGCATACTTTTTCTTCTTTTCAATTCGAATTGCTTGTGTTGGAATCTTTTCACACTGTTAATAAAAAATCTCGAATTCAAATCTTGAAGATCGAAGAATTTGGTTTACCCTTTAATAAACTTGTTTCCGACGATCCGATTACGCCGCACCATGGGCTGAGCTACCTAGGCGAAGGGTGTTCAAGACATACTTCAATAAAAATTATGTTGTGTATATAAGTTAAATATTAGTTATTATAAATGTATGTTTATTGTTTCACACCCTTAACACAATTTAGAAAAAAATTGCATACTCCTTCAAATTCTTTTGGCTCGCCGCACGCAGTTTCTCGGACTACTGAATTTTAAAAATCGAATATCTCCGACTTAAATAAACATGAAAGGGAGGTACCTAAGAAAATAGCCAAAAGACTTCTACAAGATGTTTTTTTTTTTAATAAAAATATATTCGTCTCAAAAAGTGCTCCAAAATTGCTTAAAGTACTATTATTGATTGGTCGAGGATCGTCTAGTATTCCAATACTTCACAATCTCCTCCGTAGTTCTTCCCTGGGATTCTTCCACTATAAGAGACCACCCGATAATAAATTTAAAAAAAGGAAAAAAATGACAAAGTACTCATTTCATTAAAATTTACGTGGTATACTTTTCTTTTTAGTCGAATTCAGAAAAAAATAAATTACTTATTATTTTTTATATTTACAGTAATACGACCACTCTTCTCAAGATGACTCTAACTCGCATGGTGAATGATACACATGCAAGATGCAAAATCTTGTGCTAAAGCATGCGGAGCTAGGTTCTTGTCCTCGAGGCATAATGCTGAGAATGTTCTCACAAAAAAGCCCAAATCGAATCGGTAATATCATTCCACAAGTGAGGTCTAAGGAAGATGGTATATAATGCTAGCCTACCTCTAATGAAAGTAGAGAGATTGCTTCCGGCTGCACTGGCCCGAATAATTGTCGCATATCAAGAGGCCCCTAAAATTAAACTGTGTTCTAAATTAAAAATATATCGTTAAGGATAAAATAGAAAATTTAAAAATTAGCAAAGCTTTCAAAATTAGAAACTTATGAAGAAAATTAGAATATAAACCTTTTGCCAAGCAAATTGTACATCCTTATTATCAAAGCTTCTTCATCTTTAGTGAAATCAATTTCACCTTCTTTCAATATTTTTCCTGATATTAAACAAACATTTTTTTAACGATACGTACGGACAGTGAAAATTCATATAATCAATTCTTAATTTGGTTCTTAAACAAAATTACAAAACAATAAAACATGAATTAGAAGAAAATAAAATACCTTGAAAATCAACAGGAAAATAATCAGAGGAAGAAAATTGGTCTGAAGAATCTGCCATATTAAGACTAATAGTAGAGAATGAGACTTTAAACAATAAGTCAGATATGTACATTCCTTTGTTTCGAGAGACGGAGTCGAGATTTGAAATTTATAAATTTAAAATTCTCAATTCTCAATTAACAACAACCCAAATAGAATTCATATTGTAATCCTTTAAGTTTCTTTTAAAAAAATTATGGAGATTTGGATCATACTACTGAGTTTGGCTGAACTCAGAATCTGTAATTTAGCTCGCCTGATTACCGGGCTACCTTCCAATACATTGTTGATGACTTAAAATCAAGGGTGGAGCCAGACTTTAAAACTTATAGGTTCGAAATTCTATTTTTTTAAAATTTAGCCTAATCACTAACTGGTCGACCCCGTAAACTTAAAATATGGCAAAACAGCACATATATCTAGGAAAGGAAGGCGCTGACTGTTGAATGGTAGGTAATGAAAAGAGCCTATTAATGTAAAAGGGGGTTGTTGGGTTCCTTTATTTGGAAAATTAAAAAATTAATTTAAACAAACAAATAAAATAAAAAAATTAAAAAAATTAAAAATATTTTTTAATTGTTTAAATGAATTTTAACGTCATGTTTCCAAAAGTTTTTCCATATGTATTGATAATACCTTTAATGGCTCATTTTGTGAGTTAGGCCGCCGAGCTAGAGATAGCTCGTGACTAAAGATTATTTGGTATGCTTCCTGCCGGTAGGTATTGGACATCGAACGAAAAGAAAAAAAAAGAGGTTTCTCATGAAATCAATTTTTGTAACTTTCACACACGTCCAAGAAAGCGAATACTCTTTTCTCTGCCCACACCATCACGAAAATGATGATGTATTTGGACAAGTACAAAGGGGGTCAGTAAGTCTCCGGCAAAATTTAGGTGTAACTGACAATATGAAAAATTGAGGAGCTATATGAAATTTGCCCTTTATCCCTACATACCAGTGGCATAGCTACAAGCATCAAGGGTGGGTCAAGAGGGACCTTTCAATGAAAATTATACTACTATATATGTAGGTCAAATGTTACTTTTCTTTTATATATACAATCTTTGAAGTATCTTTGAACATCCATATCAAAATTTCTAACTTTCGCGCCACTACCATATACCACTACTAAAGGAAAACTAAATTTAACGACCTTTTGGGGTCAAAAACTTTAGCGACGAGCCAATTTTTGACAGGACGTTCGTCGGAATTAGCATTTTTTTCCTACTCGCCGTTTTAAAATAACTGGTGTTTTTAGTTTAGACATACTCCCTAAGAAAAGTACTCATTTCCAGAAAGAAAAAATGTACTTACCACTCACCCTTAATAAATATCTTGAGAAAGACGTAACGCTTTAGCATTTTCTTGGTTATGTAAAACTCTCTCCATTTAAATAAGGGTAAAATTGAAAGAACGACATTAGTGTCTTCTTGATTATGCAAAACACCACTTATTTTGAAACAAAATCAAAGGTTAAAACACTACTTATTTTGAAGCGGAGGGAGTAGAGGGTACCTTTGCTCTAGGATTACAAGACTGATCACACATGCTCATTGTAATTTAAACAAATCCCAATTTGCAAAATGCAACTACATTAAACACAAACAAAAAGCTCATGAAATAAGCAAAATGAATATTGATACTACACAACAACAACAACAACATGTCCAGTATAGTCCCACAAAGTGAGAAAAAAGAGTGGTGTCGCCCGGACTCAAACCGGAGACAAATGAATATTGATAGTATAAGTAAATTATATACAAAATGAAACATATATATATATAATGTTCATCCAAAATAGAATATAATCTGGTAAACTTTTTGGCAGATTCTCCACCTCCATTGGGGATTCAGAAATAGCAGCATACCAATATACAACCCACCAGATAACATCAACAAGCTACTAATATAACAGCTTCTGCTAATATGGGGGGGAAAATTGAATGTCACAGAAGGTGTTAATAAACTCAGAAACCGTTGCTCATAGCGTTTGATGTAATTAAACAAACTGGAAAGTTGCAAATCTCAAAATGTGCATCAATCCCCTTCTTTTACTCTGTGTTTAGAAACCATGAATCTTGATGTTGTCCTTCTTCACAATGCCAGCCTAAAAAAAAATCACGAAAAGAATCTGAGAAATCGTGTTTTACTAAAAATCGTTGTTAGATTATGGATATCGGATGTTGAGGAACGGGGAGAGGATGAATTAAACCTGTAATGAGTAAAGGTTGACACGTTCTTCCGCCTGATCGCCCTGAAGTTGGATAACCTGTGTGGAAGAAATGATCAGTAGAGATCAAACAAGCTAGAAGAGTTCATCCAAAGGGGCATGTGTTAAAATTTGACGAATATGTACAAATAATTGATTTTTACAATTGAAGTTGAACCCATAAAGTTCAAATCTTGGATTCGTCGGTTTATCACACCCCCCCATTTGGTCGAGGTCGGTCCAAAGAATGAGAGTCCCTTTCTTAAGTCCTTTGTTCCTCGGTAGCTCAGAGAGAAAGCTAGTCTTTTTGTTCCTCGATAGCATCAACTATGTGAAAAAGAGTGAAGAACTAAGCTTATTTAGTCATAGGTAGGTCCAAAGAACGAGAGTCGCCTTCCTTAAGTCCTTTGCTCAAAAGAGGAGAAAGAAAGAAAGAAATAGGATCAGTAGTTCACCTGGCCGAGTTCTGGATCTTGCACAACGGTACCATTGCAGCAGAACTCTTTCTTGAGGTCCTTCAGAATCTTGTTGTAGCTGAATTCTTTTCTATCAGGCCTTGACGGTAGTCAGACTTTTCCTGCCATTTCGCTGCTGAACTCGAATGTGCACATACTCTTTTGCACCTGCGCCTGAGTTCTGAGCATTTGCATCAGCGAACGGATCTGTCCACACCATACAAGGTACAAAACTATGTTACTCCAATCAGTTGCTGTCAAGAATATTAGTTGAAAAGAGAGAAATAATCGGTTTTCAGTGGCTGCATTGAAATTCAAAGACACTCCTAAGATGGAGAAAGGGAGGATTGTATAGGACTAGCACAACTAAATTGCATCAGCAACATACTACAACATGAACTGATCATACGACGTACCAACAACTGTTCTCGAGGAAGTGAAAAAGAGAAGTAAAAGGATATGGAACTATAAGGGAAAGCCACTGATAACGAAGAATAGATACTGACGTACCAAAGGTGGTAGGGACTTGAATATCGAGCTCAGACATGAACCTAGCTTTCAGAAGTACAGTGAACAACCTTGAATGCAAAATTCCAGCTGAAATGAAAACATAAGGATGTAATTCACTTGCAAGCACAAAATGGATATACGAACAGAGTAACAGACTAGCATTCGCGTGAAAAAAAAGACAGAAAAGGTTCAGTTATTTGACGAAAGAGATAATTGCTCGTTTAGTCTGTCAATATTATTGATAGATTTCATTGATCATTGCAATTCTGATTAAGCACATTCAACCTAAAAGTAGCATTCCTTTCAGGGAATAATATATGTCTACAGCTACGGAAACAGGAAGAACAGAAATTGACTTTTATGCTGAAGTCTTTCTCGTTGGAAGGCTAGGGGCAGGGTTCGCTCTTTCTAATCAATCAGAAAATGAATCCAGTGAAAATCTTGAACGCAAGAGTGAGTTTTCCTTCTCGTGAAAAGAACCCGTCGCTATAATAGGACAGTATCCAACCTGCGGTCAGCTACGATAGACTCAAACTTCTCTATAACTGCGAAAGCATCCATTTCTGCGACCTAAATGCTATACACCAAGCAAGAAAGAACATGATTGAAAGGCGTGGAGACCTATTTACAGACAGGATGCCACTAAAACAAAACCTTGATTAGCAAGAAACAAATCTGTTTCTATCCCTATTTCCGAGATACCACATCAACTGTATCACCACTAATCCTAGGTTATCGGGGGATGCTAGGCATTGAAATTACAATCTTTTCTTTGTAAGCGGATTTTTCTCATCAAGTTCTTGTTTGATCTGCTGCTGTTTGAAAAACAATAATATCCGTCTTTCTTGGGTTTAATGTTCTTATATGGTGAATCCATCATTTGATATCCTTCGCTTCTCCCACTTCGCTTGACCCCAACTAATTTGTGATTGAATCATATTTTGATTGATGATCCTCTTCATGGTTATAAAAAGATGGTCCTTTTTTGTTTCATCATTTCTTCAATATCAATTTCAAGAACAAATTAGAGGTCAAAATCTACTAAAACTAACAACACATAGAGATCAAGAAAACAAAATTACCAAGCTCATATGGGGTCCAAGAATCTGTTGCGTGCACATTTATGGATGCGATTGCCCGGTCCTGTGGCCCACATCTGACCTGCAAACTCTCTGATACTATTTCAAATTGTGGCTCCCATGCCTAACTCACAGCTCAAAAGCTACCTTAAATGTTGGAGGATTGCCCAAGCGATAAGGAGTTGAGGATTTCCATTCACCGACGTGGGATATTTCATTCATTATATCCAATACCATAAATGCAATTCAGGGTATCAAACAATCAATCAAGAAATCAGCTAGAATTACTATAAACAACCATAAATATTATATCAAACTTTAAACAACAAGATTACATTAAAGAACAAAGAACAAAAAGAATAAAATACAATCTTGATAAATAAAAAATAAAAAAAAATTGGAAATTGAGGAAAATTTTACCTGACCCAGCAGAAGAAACAGGGGTAGGGGGTGGGTGGTGGAGAGATGAAACTGGAAATCTTGAGAATTTTTTTATTTTTTTTGTGTAGGAAAAAAAAAATGAAATGAGAGAGTAGAGAGAGAGAAAAGGTTTATATAGAGAGAGAAACAAACAAAACAAAAATGATGCAATTTTCAACTTTTAGATTGATCTCACACATTTGGATTCTTGTTGGAATCTCAGGTGCCAAAAATTTCTTTCAGTTATTACAGTGATATTGACGTTTATCATTATTAGGATCCGAGCATGGTGGACAAATCCAAAATTTAATTACCGTTTAATTTAGATTCACGTCGCGTAATAACCGTTGAAAGAAAAAAATATTTTCTAAAGATTTTACAAATAGGATAATTTAAGATTTGTACAAATAGTATTATTCACGCCTGCGTGTTTTATTCAGGAGAACTTTGTGAAATAAATCAAAAAATTGTTAAAGAATAAAAATCTCACATCGATGACACAAGAGGACAGGTCTCCTTAAATAGTAGGAGTAGCTATTAATACGTAATAGCAAGTTAGTTATTATTTTTATCAATCGCAAAAGCCGATTCCAAAGATGATAGGCATTGGAGAATATGGATACATTGCTAGCTGGAGCGGAGGTAGAATTCGACCGAACTCAGTAGTTTTTACTCAAATAATATATTTGTATTGAGAAATTCATTAAATTTGAAACTCAATTATTAGCACTTAAAACGCTCGTTCAAAATCTAAGCTCCGCCTCTAGTCTATTGCCAGAAAGAACACTGGGGTTGTTTGGTTAGGAAACAAGTTATCCCGAAATTATTATCCCAACTTCAATGAAAAATAAAGAATAAATATGAGCTTATCCCATGTTTGATTGAGATAAAATTCTAAAATAATTTATCCCAAATTAGTTATCCCGAGATTATAGTGTTATACCTCCCACCATCAATGGGATAAATAATCCAAGTATAAGTGATCATGAGATTTTATCTCAACCAAACATGAGATAAACTCGAATTTATTCCTTATTCTTTATTGAAGATGAGATAATAATTCCGAGATAACTAAACCCGAAATTAGTTATCCTGGAATAACTAAACCCAGAATTAGTTATCCCGAATAATCATGTTTTCCAATCAAATGAATTTCTAAAAGCAAGGCAAGGTGGGAAAACAAATCAAATAAATGGTACTCTAATAACATTACAGAGATTCATGCCTAAGAATATATATACAGAAGAAATGATTCTAATCTAGTGCTAACTGATGAAAAAACAGAAGCAACAGCTCTAATCTTAGTGTCGATCGCTCATTTAACGCCCCACCTAACACAATGATCTCATCGCTTGAGAATATCAGGAGCCCCGGGTGGTGTATAGCTTTACTTATTCCCGCCAGACTTTGTCCATAAACGTTTTCTGGTATATCGACGATCCCATGACCAAGGAATATCTGCATTTAATCTAAAAAAATAAGTGAATGATGAAATCTGAGAGTAGTACAGTCAAACTCTATAACAACATCATTTGTCTTGGATATTTTTTGGCTGCTGTAGCAAAAATGCTGTTATACAGAACATATAATATAATATAACATAAGAAATTGGTTCCAAAGAAAACACGATCGTTGTGGTGAAAATTTGTTATAGAGGATCATTAAAATAGAGCTAAGACCTTCAGGGAAATATGGTTTTGGAGGAAGCTCATAAGGCACTGGGTAACCCTGATTACTTCAGAAGAATCATCATCTCTCTTTCCTTGCCAGGCTAGAGTTACCAGCTTTAATTTTTTCCCTTCGTGCATGCTAGTTTTGGCCCTGTAAATCCGAAGAATTAAGAACCAAATGATACATATATGAAGCTAATAAAGAACAAATTTAACACGAAAAAACTTGATGATAGTCGCATCCTGATGGATAAACTTACTATCTGTACAAGAAAATCCACAGCCACGTTTAATGCAGAAGATGGCAAAAAGAGCACCCCGCGAGCTAGGACAGAAATAAGTTACAATCACAGTGTCGTTTTGGAAGCTCAAGTCAAGATGAAATCTAAAGTACAAACAAGATGTCAATGTTAATCAAGGAAAACTAGTACAAATAAAAGATTGATTCAATTTTCGGGCGAAATGGGGTAAAGGGGAAATTTTTCCACATCCACGCGAAAGCAGCAGTGGTCTATAGTGGAGTGATTAAATGGGCATGCAGAGGCTGTTGCTCGTTAGTTAAAAAGGGCACAACTGGTCTAAAATCATAATGGCAAGTGCATTTTTGTTGGCGAAAGAGTAACGAAAGGCAATAGTTGATAGTTCAGGTGTAAATTTGGATCTTTTTACCAAGTTTCATCAGTCTCTATGTCAGTTCGTTTCTTGGATGCTTCTAGCCAGTGTTGTCAAAGACGCGCTTAAACCCTGAAGCGAGGCTCAAAACACCTTGAGCACTTCGCCTCGCTTAATGTGCGCTTTAATGTCATCTCAAGGCTCTAAGACAAACTTTCCTTGCAAATGAGCGTCTTCCGAGGAGGCGATACTAAACAATTGATATTTCATTTTATCCTAAAAAATTCGATGTCTTTCCACATATTTATTTTCAAGCTTGTAGTTATTAGTCTTAGACTAAACATATATATTTGTATGTTTTCCATTTGCGCCTTTTACCATTAAAGCCCACGCTTTATTTGCGCTTTTGCTTTTAAAGCTCCAACGGACCTTAGAGCTTTTTTTTGCGTTTTTCGCTTTTGATAACATTGCTTCTAGCCTCCAGAGAGGAACACAAATACCTCATAGGAACGTCAACTGAGAATTGTTCTTCTGAAGACTGCCCCATGCAGCTTTGCTGAGGTTAGATGAAGTAAGCAGGAACCACCTGTTTTACCAGAGAAAAAAAAAATATTAACAAAAGCAATCATCCAACACTGGTGGGAAATCAAATCTTAAGATAAAGGTCTTAGAAGTCTTACGCTAACGATTGACCGTTGTAACGTAGAAATGTCTTAATATGAGGCATCGCACGGCTGAAGATTTGAAGAACAAAAGGTAAGTATCCTTTCTCAAGAAAATCAATGAAAACAGGAGCTAAATCCCTGATTATGCAATACAGTGATATCAAAGGTGAAAGCGCAGAAAAACACTAAGGTACATTGGGGCTTTAAGCGTAAAGCGCAAATATATCATGGGCTTTAATGAAGAAAGGCACAAATGGAGAAAAACTACAAATATGTATGTGTAGTCCAAGACCAATAATTATAAGCATGAACAACACAAAAAAAGGACTGAGAAATTTTAAAAAAGAAGTTTTACAATAAAGCGAAATATCAATTGTTTAGTGTCAAAACTTCAGGATTACGCTCTTTGGCAATGAAAAGTATGTCTTAGAGTCTTGATAACGACACTGAAGCACCTACTAAGTGAGGTGAAGTGCTAAACATGTTCGGCCCGCTCAGGACTTCAGCGCGCATTTGGCAACATTGTTTGTTCCAATGGGTCAGAATTGAAACAAATTTATGCAGCCACATTAGAGCTTCACTGGAACTACATATTGAATATGCCTTTTAATGTACTTGGTACTGGCAATAGATGATACCAAGTGTTTGGAATTTTATTCATGTGAGTAAGCAAGTACATCTGCATTTTCAGAAGCAGCAGCGATTCTATCAGTCAGCTTCACAAGGAGCTCCTTTGTACATTGTTATGCCACTCAGAACATGGGACAATCACCACATCATTTTATAAGTAAGATATATTTTATGAGTTTATAACATTCGCCTAGCAATTTATTCAGCAAAGCATACAGCTGAACTAGAATAAAAGCAGCAACTGCAAGCATAAGCTCTTTTTGATCAGACAACAGCATACAAGCTGACTTTTACCACTAGAAACCCTATCAGCAAGAAGCTTAGAAAAGGTTATGGTGAACCTACAGCCTTCCCTTGCCACTAGAGACAAGTTTATGAGAGGTTAGAGCTAGTGCGACAGCCTTCATTGCCACCACAAGAGAACATCCACAAGTATAAGCACTCTTTCACCACTTCGCTCCCTATTTTGTCTCCTTGTACGCTTTTGGGCAATGCTTATCTCATGAGCTAGCTACTGGGCTGGAGTTAGGCCCCATATCCATTTCTTCTAGAAACCAAGGATTTGAGTCCCTACTCCTAAAAAAATTCTCTTGTCTAGTTCCTTTACCCTCTTTTCTGAGAGAAATTTCCTTCACTTTCTCTACTCCGAATTTAAAAAAAAAAAAAACTTATTTCCTGTTTTTGTATGTACCCATCTTGCGCCCCATGTTACATTGTCCATGTTCCAGTTGGCAGGCCCGCAGCACATTGGCGGAGGGATGGCTTGTTTGATCCTTATATGGCTTTGGGCAATCAATTTCTTACATTTGGCTAGCCCGAAACTGTAGGCAGGTCATTAAAGAGAAAAAGAAGAGAACTGTGTGATTATTCAAGTATGCAACTACTTAACATGACTACGCCTGATTTTCTATGATTCTGACACATAAGTGATTACTTTATAGGTTTGCTTTAACTGTGCATCCATAGGTTTAGGAATTTAAGAGAGAAATGCACAGGGTTTCAAAGGATTCCAGAATATTTTATTGAAACTAATATTTCCAAAATGCAAAAACTTTATAAGCATAATTATACCACGACCAGTGGCTAGCTTTCCATCTAGCCCAATACTTTCAGAAATTCTTTCTCCACATTCTTTTTGATGGGCTGGGAATGGCATTTCCAGCTGCATAATCCTTAGAAGATGAAGCAAGTTGCACTAAAATTCATGATCAGTAAATCAAAGGAAGAGCTAGATTTCACTTGCGAAGATCAGCAAGCATCTAAAATAGAATGACAGCAATTTCAGTGTAACTTATCAGGTATTTCAATCACACTATTGCAAATTTAACTGATTAAAAAATATATATAAAGTACAGTCTTAGGTCAATGCCACTAATAGGCCATGGATTATCCTTTATATAGCAGAGGAGAGGATTCTCAAGGTATCGAGAAACCAAAAGAATTGATGGACAATATAACTTATGTTTGATCCATATTCAGGTTGCAGGATGCCACTAATAGTCTAATAGGACTTGTTCAATATTACCTCCAAAGAACATCTAACATCTTCTACATTGGGCCATACTATCATTGGCTCCCCATTGCCCAGAGGTTTTTTATCGTCTGTAACTCCAGCCGACATTGAAGAGGCAAACTCCGTCATCCATTTCTCATCCAAAGAGCCTAGGGAGGAGAACTGCAGGAGGCAATTGACGTATCACATAAATCGGGTGAAAGTGTAGAATGAAGGCACAGGCGTTAATGATATTTGATAATGCAGAGGTATAGAAAAATCTGGTAAAAGAATCCTTGGAGCTGAATGGAGCTCAAAATGATATGATACCTGGTAAATAAGAGGAGACTTCAAATCCTTGCTAAAAGTACATTCCTGAAGGATAGTACGCAACTTCATATGTCCCTACCTCTCAAACTAGGACCTGAATGATATCCAGGCACAGATGCAATTAACCTGACCTGGAATTGGAGAATGATAACTTCAAGGTCATGTTATCACATTGCACCTTAAATGGAACCTACAAACAGCTCTAACACAGCTTTTTAAAAATTCCAAGCAACGATGACACTTTTGTAACCTCTGTCCCGACATGGATACAATAATCTTAACCGCAGAATCAGTCACCTTGATAAATAGTGAAAGAAGGGATAGCACCCTGTTATACAGGGCTTCCATTTCCTATTCTCACACATGTGCAAGCAAACATTTTCACCGAACAAAGGCACATGGTTTCGAAATGAGAGTGAAATGCATGTTTGTATGTTCTTTATTGCTTTTATTTCTTCCTTTCTTTCTTTTTTCTCCTTTTAATGGTGAGGGCTGTCATGAGCTGTAAATGAGAAGAGAGCTGACAGTAAGGAAAAGAATATTATGCCCTGGGAGTTGGTAAAATCTCAGGCATCACATTGTCTGAATACTGAATCATCACATGAAATGTTTGCACAAAGGAGACAGTTTCAGCTAGGTTGACAAAAGATCATTACAATAAAAGAAATGAGCAAATACCGCTGCACTACTGTAATCAAATTTTGAAGAATAATAACAGATCTTGCAGCTTCCAAAGGCTGGTATATTAGCAGTAAATTCTGGCCACTGCAAAAAAAAAAGGAATCAAACAAGTTCAAGGAAGAGGGAAATGACCACAGTAGAGGGTGAATTCATAAAAATGGAAAAAGCAAAATGCCATCAGATGCAGACATCAAGAAAGTGTGAAGCTCCTTGGTCCTGATTTATTGCAGAACAAGGCAGAGTTTCCTTAAAATACCATGATATGCAAGTAATCTACAGATACATGCTGTCATAGTTCCACAGAGAGTGAATAAATTGGGCATCAAGGTTAAGAAACCAAAACTAAAAACATGGGACACAGCAATAGAGAGGTGTTTTTTTGGAAATTTGATAGAGGTGTATTTTTCAGTGTCCTCCAGATAGTTGAAGGGATTTTCCCTGGTCTATGTCTTACTGTCTCTGCAACTATGCCTAGCTTCTCCAGTCATGCCAAGCTTGTGGTCTGGCCATTAAAAAAGTAATTGCATAGAGGCTGTCCGCAACTCTCTATTTAATTTCTGAACCCATGAACTAAAACAGTGATTAGTTCCTTGTTTAAGATCCAGGTTAAGCTAATTCACACTTCAATCTGTACAGTTCTTTGGAATAAGCTTTCTTACAAAGTGATGCAACTCTGAGGTTATAAAATAGTAGTATAATGGTGACTCAGTTGTTGCAATTTGCACAAAAAGTTGTATAGAAGATAAGACATAAACATTGAAAGAAAGTTAATTCTCACACATTCCTCTTTGTAAGCCAATAGTTTGTGAGTATGAAGATTGGCGGCAAACAAATGAAAAGTCAATAACATGTCTTTCAATGTTAGTTTGCTGCCCGAAGGTGCATTATATTAGCAGGTCCACAATAGTGAAAGTATGGCTGTTGCATTTTCATACCTTCCTCTTTTATGTCTCTATTTTCGTGAGTATGAAGATTGGCACCAATGAAAAGCCAATAATGTTTCTTTCACTAGTCTGTCAACGAAGAAGGAAGCCTTAAAAATCAAGTGCAGAAACATGATGGTTCACGAGGCAGATGAAGTGAGGATTGCATACAAGCCATATCCAAGAGAAGAAGTTTGGTGTATCTTTGAGTCAATAATTCAAAGAAATGGAGAGATTGACGATGATTTTACACATCGAATCGGAGCGGGAGGGATGAAACGAAGGCTTGCATCCAATGTCTTGTGTAATAAGAATGTGTCACAAAGACTTAAAGGTAAGTTTTATAAAGTAGTTGTAAGACCGGCTAATGCTTGTACAGATAAAGGTTGGACTCTGTTTGAGACTCGCACATCCAGATGAAAGTAGTGGAAATGAGGATGTTGGAGATGGATGTGGCTGGGCATACTAGGAGAGATAGGATTAAGACAAAGATATTCGGGATAAGGTGGGAATGACTCGTGGTGGGACAAGATGGGGAGGCGAGACTGGGATGGTTCGGACATGTGAAGAGGAAATGCACAGATGTCAGCAGTTAAATGATAGGTTGGCTATGGCGGTGTATGAGGAGAGGTGGAGGTAAAGGTAGGCCAAAGAAGTATTGGAGAGAGGTGATTAGATGAGATATATGGCACACATCCTTCGCTTTCAATGTGCCGCACTGCAGGCCAACACGCACGTCCGTGTAGGTATATGGGTATGGGACTGCATCGATCCGGTCAACCGATTTGAGTACTTTGACCAAAATCACGAAGAAATTCTGTGACGCATACAATAATTTTTGTAATCAAAACAAAAAGTTAAGATGAATTGAAGAAAACAAATATATCCCGTATATAGAAATTTATATGTCAATAATTTTCCTTATATTTCATATCAATAATTTCTCCTCGGAATACCTTGTTAGTTTTCCACATACTTTCTCATAGTTTAGACATATAACTCTATTTTTAGATATTTGTTGAATTATCTTTAGCCGAATCCATGCACCGATATCTATACCTAGATCCATACCCCTAAATCTTAAAATTTAGATCATGAATCCGACTCCATATTGGACAATTTCAAGACACAAGTCCGAATTAACTTAGCCTCGCAGCCATCAAGACATGACCCTAGATAGGAGGATATGGAGGTTGAACATTAGGGTTGAAGGTTAGTAGATAGTCGAGCTTTGCCTAATTTCCTTATCAATATCATTATTATTACTCTTATACTATCTTAGTCTTTGATTTTATTATGGTGTTGCTTCCTTTGCCCTGATCATGATATTATTTGTTGCGATCATTAATTTTTTTTCTCCTTTATCTTCTCTTGAGTTGTCTTCAGCACTATATTTTCTTTTTCATATTGTTTTTGTTATGTTTTTTATCAAAGTCAAGGTCCATCGGAAATATCCTTCTACCTACACAAGGTAGGGGTAAGGTTGCGATACACCACCCTCCCCGCACTCTACCTTGGGATTACACTAGGTATGTTGTTATTGTTGTATCAAGTGTGAGGAAGATGGCTAAAATTTTAGATGTATTTAAGTTAAATATATTTTTAGAACGTAAAAAGTTGTTCAATGCAATGTAAAGTTATTTTTGGTTTTGGGTTTGAATTCATCTGTACCTTTAACGTTTAGATAATCCAACCAAATCATTTTCAAATCCACCATCCTTGCCCAAATTGTTTTGCTCCTTCCAGGGGAAATCTTGCATCCACAATCCTTGGCTTTTGTTATTCCAATCAACATTTATCAAGTTTGCAGTATGTATAATAACCTTTAACTCCTGCTGGATAGACAAGCAGCATAGCTTTTGAATGGTGTGTTCCATACGCAATGGGTAAAGAAGGTTTGTGCAGAATCCACCCCAGGCTTGCTTCTCTGTGAAGGAAGAAGATACGAAGTAGAAATTTTTAATCTAAGAGAAGCTCCAACAACATCAGATTCTCATAACTTAAAATTCTTTTAACCTTCATGCACTCCAGGGAACCATCACCTTCTCCATGAATGACGAGAACATTAGGAATCCGTTTAAGAGTTGGACATGCTGCATTACAAAGGACAAGGAAACCAGTCTTCAGACAGAAAAAAGATTAACTTAGTTCATAAAAGCAAATAAACTTGTATAGAGTATATGTCAACTACAAATAAGCACACATAAGATGTATGCAAGAGAGACATTTATAAGATTGCATGCAGTTGTATTTTGATGCATGTTAACAAGTTAAAAATTACAACCAGAAAAGTCTGAAAGAAAACGATAGTTGCATCAGCAATAGCATAGTAAACTTGGAGAGAATTAAAAGTTAGAAACCACTCATCGGACAACCCAAGATGTTGAAGCACATAAATAATAGGAGAAATAGACAATGTTAACAAAATAAAAACAAAATGATGGGGCAAAATGACAGAACTCACCAGAAAGTAGCCAATCCATATCCACCATGTAATTTGAGAGGATATTACAAGCACATTTCCCTGTGATAAAATAGGACCTTAATGTCAATTTGCCAACGCAAACATAATACATTATCCAACAAGTGCAAGTACACATATAGAAGGATTTATCAACTATCATATGGCAAGTGGACCTTGAGTTTAATTCAACTCCAAAAGCTAGAGTGTGAGGTGAAAAATGCTCAAAACACAAAATCATATAAGGAGACATCAGCCCATTCCCCAACCAATGTAAGAGATATTCTAACATCTTGCACTTCAGCGGCCTGTGGCTAGACATCTGGCGTTGAAATATAGCATGAGATGTGCAAGATTGGGTGAAATCAAGAATAGGAATGATCTGACTCTAACCATGTATGAAAATGGACCTGGACCTAACTCAACCCCAAAAGCCAGCTCATGTGATGAGGATTGCCTAAAATACCATATAAGGAGAACCACCATTTTTCTCAACCATTGTGGGACATTTTACCAAGTAGTGATCTTATCTATAGGACACATTCTGTAATAACATGGTGAGCACTTGGAACCTGTTAAACGGCATAGCTTTAAAGTCTTTGCTGCCAGATAGCTCCTATAAACTTTATATTGTAGAAGAGTATTGGATGAATTAATACAAGAGTCCTTTAACAAAATAAATACTGCAAGAGTCTAAAGTCTAGAAAAGAAAGGAGCTTAGGATCAACAGTTCAGGAAGCATCAGATCAGGGAATTCAATAGCAAACTTGACGTCACATCTTCTTTTGCCCCTTTACTAATTTGTGAACAAAATTCACCTAGAAGGACCAACATCTCATCCAAAGAGAACCAACCCCGAAAGAACCACAATGCATAACTCTACCTGAATAACATCACTAATAGAAACAGCTTCTGAATTTGCCCATGCCGGCAGCCCACGCACTCTCATCAATCTGAATGTGAGGGGCACCCCAGCTTGGGAACCCTAAACTGACATATGGCCTCTGCAGAACTATTTGCTTTCTTGGCCATTGTTGCAACATAATCAGAGCCAAAGATTTAAACAAGTAACAAATTGAAACTTTTTCCCTACATACTTTTTTTCCAACAACGTGCTAAAAGACTCTATCTATTCAAAACCAGAATGAGGAAACAAAGAAACCCATACCATTTTGAAGCTTCCTCTGACAGATTTCTCGAGCTTTCTTCCTTACTGTGCATCTGGCCTTTGTCAGTAATGCTTTCACTAAAAAGGCCTTTGATGATTGCTTGGTGAAGTTTCATCCTTAGGAACTGTGCTAACATACTTAAATAGGTAATGCCCAGGTATCAACTCTATGACATCACCACTTCCAAGTTTCCACCTCTCTCTAGACAAAAGCTTCTTTCTCTCACCCTTTGATCTTATAACAACTGGATTTGCCCTTCCCGCAATCCAGCCCCCATGTTTATTCCAAAGAAAGACTTTATGGAAATTCAGAAGGACACCAGCATACTTTTACATCTGTAAATAAGTTGAAATGCTATCACAAGATGTAGACAGAACTCATGCATTTAACAATCTATGTATACATGAATTTAAGCACCACACTTTCAAGAATTGCCACCAATCCCTCAGTATACAAGCCTAGGAAACTTTGCAGAAAATTCATCATCAAAACTGCAGACTCGAACAAGCATATTGTCAAGAATCCTAAAGATCCATAGGTTACAAAAGGATAATTCATGTCGTGCCACACACAAGCACACGGGAATGTTTGTGTACATGTATTTATGCTTGATATTAACTACAATGAATCATCCAAATACTGAATTCGACCAGAATGGAGTTCATAGACAGAGCTGACTCAACTAATTTGAGATTGAGTCATCGTTGAATGATTGATTGATATATTTAAACAATCAATAATACATGAATATGACCGTGAAGAAAGGAAAAAGGTGAGGAAAATACCACTTACAACATCAGCAGAGCCAGTGCAGGTGGCAGGATAGTAGACAAGTTTGGCGGCTGCCGCTTATCAGAACTGGAATGCAATCGCGCCGACACACCAGTCTTCTGAAAGTGGAATCTTGCATGGCACTCTTCTCATCCTCTTCCAAATTATCACTTAGAGGCACCAAAAATTCCAACCTTTTACATCAAACATTAAGTAAAATCAATGTAAAACTAGAACAACACACAAAAAAATGAAAATAAACTAAACTCATGCTACTGATATGTATGACACCAATTTAGAGTATCTTAGTTTCAATAACTTCAAAATTTGTTGTTAGAGTAAATTATTTGGTTTATAATGAAACGGGTCAGAATAAATTTGGGGATGAATTGGTTAATCCATCAAAATGCTACAAATAGAGAAATGGACTCTTGGGTATTGAACTTTTTCTCATCCTCTTCCAAATCACTAGAGGCACCAAAATCCAACCTTTTTTAATCAAAAACACAACAAAATCAATGCAAGAACTGTGTTGAAAGAAAACTAGACGACAACAAAGTCATGCTACTGATATGTACGATACCAATTTAGAGAATCACTAGTTTCAGCCAACTTCAAATTTGTTTATTAGAGTAAATTCTTCAGTACTAGAACAACACGGGTCGGAATGAATTCGTAATCAATTGATTAATTGATCGAAAATGATACTAATAGAGAACGTACCTGAACCTGAGAAGAGGTGGACATTGAATTGTACGGTGTTAAAGAACGGGCAAAAATTCTTATTTGGAGGTTTTGGGAAATGCTCCGAAATGGGGTTTGAGTTTTTGGTGCAGAACGGAGAAGTGTAAAAATGGAAACTTAGCGATGCTGCAGTTGGATTCTTTTGCCGTTTGGGGCCGCCAGCTTCCCTTAATGGAGCTGCAGAACAGGGCAAGCATGCACTGTTTCTTGTTTTTCTAATTTCTATCGTACTTTGTTCCTTATATTAAAAATAATTTTTTTTATTTTTTACTTTTAGCAGTATAAAAGAAAACATATTTATTTCCAAGGATTTATCATTGGTATTAATTACTTATTTTCTAAATTATTTTAAGATTTAAGGCTAAACTGATTAATACTGAGTATTGTAATAAAGTATTTATGTTAATTATAATTTTTTAAAAGACGGCAGTGCTAAATTTGAACTAAATAAATAAAAATGAACGAAGGGATTATTATGCTACTAAAAGTGTTTGCATTTGATTAGATGATTTTAATTTATGATATTATATAATTCCTAAAGTGTTAATTATCACATTGATTTGTTGTATTCAACGACATAATTTGTGTTGCCTATTATTATTAGTTGATTCAAATTCTCGCGACTCTTGCATCTCCGGCCCTATCTCGCCCTCTCTCGTATATCCTTCCCAAATCATGGCGTAAGGTTTATGATCCACTAATTTATTATTGATCATCACGATCGATTAGGTGAAAGGTAAAAGGGTTCATCAAATGACGAGGAGCAACGAAAAGAATGAAATAAAGCTCACGAATTTCTTTTTTTTGTCTTATTTTACTTTTTTGAGTAACTATCTGAAATTCAATATCGTATACTCATTGTGTCGATCCCAACTTGTTTGGAATTAAGAGTACGCAATTATTGTTGTTCGATATGTATTGAGGAACTCCACAAATTTACATTTGCATTGAAAAATTTCATACATAGGTTAACACACTCCTATAATGCATGACTCTATTTTTAGAATTTGAACTCAAGACATCTAATTGAATATCAAAACGAATTGTTATCTCCTCCGCCTTACTATTCTAACGTCAAGCACATTGTACTGTTCACTTGTTTTAGTTAAATATAATTTTAAGGTAATTATTTTTAGCATCAATCCGTTATCGTCCAGCGGTTAGATATCTGGCTTTCACCCAGGAGACCCAAGTTCGATTCCCGGTAACGGAATATTTTTTTCTCCCAAGTTTTTTATCACTCTTTGGTTTGGTAATGGCTTATTCGGGTGTTTATATCAAATTTATGATAGTTAAGCCGATATAATAAGGCGAAGATGCATGTAAATTAACTATGATTAAATATTAAAAACTTATAAAAACACACATTATGCATTTATTAGTTTGATATAAACATCGGATACGTATAAAAATTTTGCCCCTATATAAGCATGGACGGTTAGGTATTTGTAGAGGGTTCTATCCTCGAATCTTCTTGTCGTAAAATTACATGTATATATAAGGTTAAATTATTTTTACGCCTATAAATTAGGTGTCTAATCCTCATAATTTATTTAAATATTTATCTTTTTTATATTTTTTGAATTTCCTTAATAAAAATTCCTAATTTCGACATGATTAAGTAGATATAGAGCTTAGGGGAAAAAAGGTAAATTTTTGATATATAAACTATAAAAGTATCACACTCCAAAAGTATTTTTAATGTTTTAACGAATTTTGATTTGTCATTTGACTTGATACTTAATTTGAATGAATTCAATAATTTTTATTTAAATAATGTATTTGTGTTAAAAAAATTATAAAATATGTATAAATATTAAATTTAAATTCAATTATCAATACTTGAAGTCTCGTTCTAAAACTCAAAATTTATAAAGTTAAAATCCCGACTTCACTTCCGTCAAAAATGACATAAACTTATCCGTCCTTTATATTTATCATTATTAGTTTGTTTTGAAAAAAAGATACCAATTGCTATCATCTCGCATATAAAAGGAAAAGTGGAACTATTATCAACTCACATTTATAAGAGCAATTTTTTTAGTATTTTATACAGTATGATTAGCTTATGTGTCAAAATTAAGTTTTTAATTTTTTTAAAATCTGCAAATTTCTTAAATTTAAGGGGTAGCATTGTTTTGAAGCCAAGTTGATACCAAATCGAGGCAAATTCTAAATACTAGATATGACCTCAAAATAACGGGGGTCAAGATCGGCTAATGAAACGATGGGGGATAAACTTCATCATCGTAACACTTACTATATATATATATATAAAAAAAAAGGAACAACAAGGAAATAAAATGGTTGGAGTATGTATATATATATATATTATTGTAAATTCCATAATTGGATTTTGTACTTTGCTGCTAATATTATATAAATATGTGTGGTTCAACAACTCAAACTACAAACTGAATAATTGAACTTATAAAAAAAATGAAAGGATAATCAAATTGATTTTATATGGTACAAATTTAAATTAATTAAAATTTTAATAATTTTATATTATTATGTTTATGTTTTTTTTTGTATTTAAAAATATATATATATATATATATATATAGAAAAATGTATTTCTTTTTTTATTTTATTTAAAAGTGTACATCTAGACATTTCCAATTTAATTTAAATAGTAACTAAACACTTTAATTTTTCCACATTATGTCCGGTGGCGAGAAAGCAGACTTTTAGTAAGAAAGTTTAAAATATAAAGAGAGAACACACGATAAACCAAGAGGATTCAACATTTACTATATATATATAATAATTTTGACCATATATATATATATATAGTGTAATTTTTTGAGTACCTCTTGCGGTATCTCTAAGTTCGGCTTCCTAACCGTGTCTCGTGGACATCGATAGTGACGCGATGCATAAATTTTAAAAATGTCTAAATGATCGTTTTATTAAAGTAGTGGTAATTCAACCGACACAATAAAAGTTTAAACAAAGTATATATCTATACGTGCACTCTTAAAATTAAAACGTTTGCATATTAGATGAGATCAAATTTAAATGTCCGGTTACGTGTCGTGCTGAAAAAAAAGAAAAAGGGAAAGGATATCCTAAAGGCAAAGGCAAGTGCCACATGGAATAATCTCGATCCGTGAGCCTGCTTCGATGGCTTTTGACTTTATTTAAGGCTGGCGACTACCTAAATAAAAACACGCAATTTTTTCTGAAATATAATAATAATTAATAAAATTTTATATATATATATATATAATATATATATATATATAATAGAATAAAAAAAATAAAAAAAATAAAAAAAATAAAAAAAATAAAAAAAATAAAAAAAATAAAAAAAATATAAAATTTTTTGTTTTTTTTAATATTATTAATTTTTTTAACTAAATATATATATATATAAATAATTTATTCAAAATTTAAATAAACATTATAAATCAAAATCTCGACTTTGCTTCTTGCGACCTATATTAATTTTTTTTTAAATTTCAAACCAAATGACTAAAGTAATTTAAATGACACATGAATTGTGGTAACGGACAAATTCCTTCACCCTTAATCAAAGCCTCAGTCAATCCCTCTCGCCAAATAAATCCCGTAATATGCACCATTTATCAAATTTTAATACGAATATCAAATATCGAATCAAGAAAAAAAAATTTAAACCATCAAAGAAATATTCCCTTAAAGACCAATTCTCCTCCTTTTGTTCTTCTTTTCTTTCCTTCCATTTTTGTCTTTTTGTTTGTTTTTCTAATTCAAAGATTCAATTAATAGAAAAGAACAAAATATAGTGTCATACCCATTTAGTGCCTCTTATCTTTCTTCCACAAAGACACCACATTTCATTGACTTCCCATTATTCTTACCAAAATAGCTCAATTTTCTTCCTTTCATCCTTTTTAATTCTTGGTAAGTATATTTATTCTCTTCTCAATATGTTTATACATATATTCAAAATTCAAACACAATGAATTATTGAAGCATTTTGTTTAATCAAACTCTCGGGAATTTTTCTTGCTTCTCGTATCAGTCTCACCCGCTGTTCAACGTTCAAGAAGAATTCGAAGAATCGCTTTTATTTCATCCCTGGCAGGTATGCGACAACCCGCCTCGCTCCGTCACGGTTCAATTTTCTAAGGTTAAGTTTATTATACTTTTAAAATTATAATCATTCGTATGTATATTGCATGTCAAAAAAAATTGAATTCATTAAATAGGGTGACATATATAAAAACATTAAATAATTTCTTTTTATCGGTTAAACTTGATAACAAAATTATATGTTACTTTATACCTGTTGGTCGAGAGCCGATAATTCTTTAAAAATTAATTAAAATACGCGCAAGCTAATTCAGAAACCGTTTTCGCTGTGTATAAATGGCTGATATAGATGAAATTTGCAGGAAAAAACAAAGTATAGCTGAGAGATAGAGAAAGAGGGGATAATGGACGGCGGTGATCGAGTTATTAGACGACGAAAGAGTCTAACTGAACGGCTAGGATTGAAAGGAATCGATGTTGCAGGGTCCACTTGGGGTATCTTGCCAGCAGCACCATTTAACGTCGTTGACGACGAAAACGACGATGTAGCAGAAGTTAGCTGAGTCATCATCATCATATCCACACACCGCCAGAAACACCGTCAGCTACGCCGCGTTTGGCAGTGGAAGGAAGTTCCGATGAACTTGGCGGCTGCGCTAGCCGCTGAACGCAGTCAGCTCAGAGCCGCCGCCGCCGATTCCAACCACGACGAAGTCAACATCGACACGGGCTCGAGACCCGGCCCAAACTCTAATTCGGGCCCGTTAAGGCCCGATCACGAAGGTGTCCCGGGAAATGCACCCGGGACACCAACGAGAATGTCGTTGATGAGGTTGTTAGAGGAGACGGAAGTGTACGAAGGAGAATTATTAATGGAGAAAGGAAAAGAAGAAGAAGAGGAGGAAGGGAGTAATGATAGTGTGTGTTGCATGAGAAGGAAAAAGGAAGCAGCATTCATACTCATGTGGGCACACATTTTGCAGGGTGTGTTCAAGAGCTTCGGGGTAAATCGAGGTTGTTGTCCACTTTGTAATAGATCGATTCTTGAAATTCTCGACATTTACTAAGAAGGAGGGGAAAAATTATCCAATATTTGGTCTATGTGTGTATATGTACTGGGTGTTCGAATTGAATCTCGATTAAATTTAAATTTTGAAAATTTTAATTTATAGTGTTTTTTTTTATTTTTTTAGTTTTTTAAATATTTCTTTTTATGTAATTTTTTCAATATGGTGAGAATAGATATGTATATGGGACTTGAAGAAGCTATAAATTTATTAATTATTTCAATTACGAGGCTCAAAATTTATTATAGGTACATATTTAGTAGATTTTTAATATATGTATAAGGTATGAAGCAAAATTACTAAATTTAATCAAACTCAAGTGAATGTCATCATTTTTTTTAAATTGAACTTTCTAAATTTTGTATAATACTGTAATATGGCTCTAATCTTCTTAATCTGAGTATATTTAATAAATATTTTTTAAAAATAGAGAATGAATAATCAGTTATATCGGAACATAACTTGTTCGATATTATAATTCAAGAAAACTTACGTCGGAAAAAAGGACCAAAATTATACACTCTGATGAGTACTTATAAAAAAGCGGACGGCAGGATTCGAACTTTTGCGGGCAAAGCCCACATGATTTCTAGTCATGCCCGATAACCACTCCGGCACGTCCACTTCTGTCTGCTCAATGTTAAACTTTACACAGTATATTTGAGAACATTACCTCCGTTCAGTTTATTTATCTAATAGATTTACATATTCATTAAAGAAGAGTAATAAATAAAGCGATAATTTAATTATACTATAATTTAAATATTATAAATTTAATACTTTAAAATTGAAAATTTTAATTTATAGTGTTTTTTTTTATTTTTTTAGTTTTCAAACTTTTAAGAATTCTAAACAAATAAAAATGTGGAATTTATTTTTAGTACAAAGGACAAGTAAAAGTGAATAGAGTAGTAATAATTGCACCAAGCTCATGCACCACCTAAAGAATTTGTATAATATGTCATCTGGCCAATTTAATTAGCATATTAACTTTTTTTGGTTTCAATGATTACACATATTGATGCTATGTGCTATTTTCTTCTTCATTGTTAGCTGATTCTTGTTAAGGGTGTGACATTTTAATTCTAGTGAATTCAGGATTTTATTTTCAAGACAATATTATTTTATTTGTGTTATATGACTTAAACGAATCACGCACAAGGAAATTTTATGAAGATATTTA
The DNA here is from genome assembly GCA_018107945.1 of Datura stramonium. NCBI lineage: Eukaryota > Viridiplantae > Streptophyta > Magnoliopsida > Solanales > Solanaceae > Datura > Datura stramonium. The sequence continues at coordinate 548,039 of JACEIK010000151.1, read as the reverse complement.
TTTGATAATAAGGAGTCCAAGTTTGTAAGAACTCTAGAACAATAATATTAAAGTTTGTCATGTATTTATCACGTATAGATTTAAAATTTTATGTTTTATGAGTTTGAATTCACTTACCATAATTAATTAAATAGCTTAAAAATATTCTCACAATAGCTAAGTACCTCAAAATATTCTTAAAATACCTTAATAATTAATTAAATAGACTGCAATGTTAGCCAAATAATTCATATAATAATGTCCTATTAATAGCCAACTTATCACTATTCAATAATGTAAATTATAATGGAATGTAGTTAAATCTTGTAAGGACAAACAAGTCAAAGAAAGGTGAAAATATGAGTTTACAGGAAAACATTCTTGCCTAAACAATTATAAAGTGGGGCACTTCTTCTTTGATAGAATTCTACATGGAATAAAAGTGTTTAATTTGAATTCATTTGATTCAAGATTTAAAATTTGTAGATTCTATTGAGTTTTTGCTTTTCATTGAATCTACAATTTATATATGTTATTGAACAAAATGACATACGTATATATTGAATAGATTTGTTAATATGATATATTCATAATAAAGCTAAAATTATTAGATCTCTATCAATCACGCAGTGTGCATCCTATTCCTTTCGGTGTTTGATATATATATATATATATATATATATATATATATAATTTAAAAATTAAAAAATTTTGGGGTTTTTTTTTTTTTATAATTTGTCATTTAATTTCTAAACTTTTTTTTTGCAGAAAAAATCTTATCAACATTTGATTAATAGTGAAAAATACGTTTTTGTTGAGTACCAATATATTTGTTTATCCCAATTAATCCAATTTAATCAATACATATGATTTCTATATTATATTCTCTGTAATATCTCTCTATTTTTATCTAATGAACTAGATATCTACCAACAAAGTATAGTATCTATTAAAATAATTTTCAATTATTTAATCCTCATAGTATAATTATGTCGTTATATTAATCCAATCGAAAAAGAATCAAAAATATTTAACGATAAAAATGGCTCATAACATTCTCCTTCCATTTTAAAATAACTTGTTCCCGAATCAAAAGACCGGTATATTTCCATACAATATAGTTTGAGTTATCAAGTTTAAGGGATATGAGGGCCCATTAATGCAAAAGTGGTGTGGTTTGAGCTGAAGAGAGAAATTACGTTAATATTCTTAAAGTGTTCCAAATTTTTGAATTTTTATTTTTTCACTTAATAATTTTTTTAAATGACCTAATTTGAAAAAAAAATTGTTGGGAAGGAATTCTATGTTGCTCATCGCATAAATTTAGTATTTTTCCTCATAAGGTAGAACTTTGTGTCAATGCAGCTTCCAATATTTTGAAATATGGCCGACCGCCTATCTTCTCTCGGGAAAAGTTAGAACTTATGGTTCCATGTAGATATACCAGACTTTGTCACAAGAAGAACTTCTCGTCGCTGATGTTCAATTATCTGAATATCTCGAACGCTGGCCTTATAGACAAAAGTTAGAACTTATGTCCGATGGACAAATATACCTAAGTTCACCTTTTCATAAGGTAGAAACCGTCATTGAGCAGGTTCATTGTCTTTAAAATATCCTAATATTTATCTTATGGGTAATAGTTAGGAAGCACGCTTGATGGCATTTTTATAATATATTCCAAGCTAACTTTGCCTTATAAGATAAAAATTTCCGATCAATCGGACAAATTTAGTGTCTTGAATGTATGTCTTATAAAACAAGTTAAAAGTTTCTAAATCGTAGAGTATTTTTAAAAAATTATTGCCGGGCCAAAAGTCAAGACCGCCCTTATAAAGCTTTCATTTTGTTGGCATTTTTTTTGTGAAGAATAAAATATCAAGATCAATCCATTATATGGCCATTTCTAAACTCGACCCGAAGTTCATCCCTCTGAAAATCAAACTATATTCCTTTTTATATAAGATCAAAATACCTTTATATATAACTTGGATATTAAAGATATAAAAATTCTGCTGGCCACGACTCTGTGGAATATAGTTGTTGCGTGCTTGAAAAGTTGTTGTAAGTTCCCAACCTAACATTGTATATATGCTCTGCTGCTGATTGTTCATGCTAGGTGGTTGATGTCTTGTGTTGCATATTATTCTATAACTTTTCTTTTTCTTATATCAATAACTCATTCAAAATTATTTTTAAAGCAATGTTGGGATGTGTAAATGATTTTTTATCCGAACAATTTTGTTGATAGCAATTACTACTACAAGAAAGTCACCGCTCTATCTCTGCAAAGTACGTATCAATCACTCAGCTAACTTTCTTATGTTACGGATCTTGAAAAACTCAATTTAACTGCCAAAACTCTAACCATAAGTATGGTAAACATTTCAAGAATCTTTACACCGAAAGAATATATAAGCTAAATGTTTTGTTTTATTTATTTTTATTTTCCCTTTTGTACCTTGTCATAACAGGAAGATAATGAAGGAATTTGCAACAAAACTAGAGAAATTAGCAGAGCAACCTTGACTTTCACAGTGAGAACCTTGGACTGAATGGTAAGGCCATTAAAGGAAGTGTTTTAATGGTACAAAAGGTCCAACATTTGGTACAAAGGTTGCCAATTACCCACCTTGTCCAAAACCTCAACTCATAAAGGGCCTAAGGGCTCACACTGATGCAGGTGGCATCACTTTTTGTTCCAAGATGACAGCTAGTGGACTAAGCAACTCCTAAAGATGCCCATGATTACGATGTCCACCACTGCCCCACTCATTGTTGTCAACATTGGTGACCAACTAGAGGTATACTTCATTTTTTAAAAATTTATTAGTAAGTTATATATATCGACAAGATAATATATAATTTAATATGTTTATAATAAATTAATTACTTATCACTTAGGTTATCAATCAAGAATTAGATTAAAGAGCTCGATAGGAAATTTAAATAGTTTGTGGAAGGGAACAAAAGGAGGAAAATTCAAAAATAGTAATAGCTCTAGAAGAACTACAAAGTAATCATTGACAAATCTGCCTTATCTTTTTTTCGTTGACACCCATATTTTCGGAGTGAGAATAACAAATTTGTGAGAGTGAGCTCATATTTCACAGTTGATTCAACAAATCGACCATTTTTCTAATCTGGGGCCTAGGGAACTAATAAAGTATGATCATGTTTGCAATATCTTAGATCATTCCGCTTGTTTAAAAATATTCATATAATAAAATAATAATGAACTCCGAAAAAACTTATTAAGCAAAGAGTTACTTATACAATCTTTCAAGTAACTGATCGGTAAATATTTTGAATGCATATATAAAACTTAAACTCTTAGCTCTGCTACTAGTTACATTGTTGTGTGCATTATAGTATTTATTATATTAATATGAGGCGGATGCAGTTTTTTGGCTAAGGATTCATCTGAACTTATAATTTTTTGGCATAATTATTACACATGTGTAAAAACCAACTAAAAAAAATAAAAAATTAGGCCTGATTCAAGGATTTTAACATTACAACTAGTTTAATGCTAAACCTTGAAGTTAAACTTATCGAATTTGAATTCTAAATCCGTCTCTAAGAATATGATAGACTAACAAGTTGGTTTTTGGTTGAAGGTGATCACAAATGGAAAATATAAGAGGTGGAGCACAAGAGTGATTGGTCAAACAAATGGAAACAGGATGTCTATAGCATCATTTTACAATCCAGGGAGTGATGCTGTTATTTTTCCATCACCAAAATTGATTGAAAAATTAGAAAAAAACAAAGTTATAAAATATCCCAAATTTGTGTTTGAGGACTATATGAAATTGTATGCAGATCTCAAAGTTCCAAGCTAAGGAGCCTAGGTTTGAAGCTATGAAGGCAATTGAAGAATTTTTAATATAGTTTTTATTTTCTCATCCGTGTGCTGTATTCGATTGTGATGGAGCGCGATTAACTGATCACATATTGCAAGGCACATTATGATGGTAGCACTCTCTAACAGATTTTCTTCAAAATCAAACCTCACACTTGAGACAAGCCCGACATGATGAAGAAACCTCAATCATCCCATCACAATTCACGTTGGTAATCCAAAAATTAATTAATCAAAAGGAAGGAAAAAAAAGAAAGAAAAGAAAAGAATATAGTTTGTATTGATTTTTGTTTTGTCCTTGTAACATGATTAATGTTAAGTGGAGTTTCTTAATAGCTTATTCAACTAATATATTAAAATTATAGATGTGGTTTTATGTGAAGTAAGTTGTCTTAATATGTTTTATGGTTTTATTTTATTTTTATGTTTAATATATTTTATTGAGTTATTTGTAGTCTTCAATAATAATTATAACAAAGGATAATCTCAAGAAAAATATAATTAATTTTGTCTTGAATTTTTAAATTAACAAATGCTTCTTCTATTTTTCGACACTCCAACCTAAATATTTGTTTGGAATTTTATTACCTTATATTCATTAAGTGCTTCAATTTATTTTGTCTAATTGTGACTGATAAAGTTCAAAATTAAAGAAGACTTTAAAATTTTGTGGTATTAAATTAAAATTGATAGGATATACCAAAAATATCTTTTAATTCTATGATCTTAAACATGTTACGTGAAAATTTGAATTAAAGATTTATTAAAAAGAATGTCTATTAAAGAACTGAGACATTCTTTTAAAAAGAATTAAAAGGAAAGTAAAATAAATAAAATAAAAATCAGAAATTAGTTATTTGATGATAAGAATAATATTGAAAAATATAATAAATTCTCTTGATCCGGGCTAAATTGACAAATAATTTTTTTTAAAAATCACAGCGATAGATAATTTGAGACGATAAAAGTGATAAAATTTCCAAATTCTAAGTACTAAAAGAATCTTCCATAACCAAAACTAACCAATTTTCTCTCTCACACATTCAAAACAATGCTGCTCCAATTATTAGTAACATTCACACTGTGTACAACACTCCCACTAGCTCATTCCCACTACAATTGGTCGCCGTCTTCCTCCTCCGCCGCCGTCGCCAGTCCACCAATCGGAGGAGGCCGGCACGGGGCCACCTACTACGCGGCGGTGGATCCGCGGGATGTGGTGGGTGGTGCGTGCGGGTACGGTGATTTAGAGAGAAGTGGGTATGGTAAATCCACAGCTGGATTGAGCACTGTGCTTTTCGAAAAGGGTCAGATTTGTGGTGCTGTTTTGAAGTCAGGTGTGTTGAGGAACTCCGGGTGGTGTATTCCGGGTACTTCGGTGATTGTCACGGCGACGAACTTTTGTGCTCCGAATTACGGATTTGAACCTGACGGCGGCGGACATTGTAACCCTCCGAATGCCCATTTTGTTTTGCCGATTGAAGCTTTTGAGAAAATTGCTATTTGGAAAGCTTCTAATATGCCTGTTCAGTATCGCAGGTTAGTGCAGTCACTTCACCAAATTTTCAAATTTCTCAATCTGATCTAGTCCCTCCGTCCCAAAATAATTGTCATACTGGCTTTCATGAGAGCTAATTTAACTAATTTTTTGAGCTAAATTCGATTAATATATCTTTTAAGATGTTTGTCAAAATTTATCTCGATTGACTCTCGAGAAATAAAATGTGATATTCTGGGACGGAGTATAATGAAATGGGTCAAAATGGAGTGGAGTGAATATTGAGGATGTGTCGGTGAATACACAGTAAATTACACAAAAAGAATGAAATAAACATTCAAAGTGAGGTGCGGATATATCGACTTCATTTAAGGAGATTCAAGTCAATTGTCGCGTAATCTTCTCACCGATCTAGCAGTAATACTTTTGACTTGTCTCCTTCATGATATAATTGTATGACTCAAATAACTCCTGACAATAATAATCCAGCTCCGCCAAAGAACACCTTCTTTCAAAGATAAAATTATCACTATTTTGTATAGTGAATTAGTTGAACACTGAATATTTTTTCTTTGTCTCAACTTACTTTCACTGCTACCTCAAAAGTATACTATGATATTTTCCACACTTCTCATCTTTCTTTCTTTTTACATATCTCAACACAAGGAAGAAAGCACCCTTTATATAGGTGTAGTGTTTCTTCCATAAGTAAATGTCACATGTGATAGTAATTGGGTAATTAGTGGTAGGTTATGGCATTAGAGGTTACATAAGTTACACAAAAATAATGACCATTTTCTCCACTTTATGATCACTAATATACCAAGATATAATGCACTTTTATATTATAAAATTAATATTAAAATGCACATATACTTCTAACAGAGTATATAAGCCAATGCTGACTAGTTTGGTTTGAAGCTTTGTTGCTGTTGTTGTGATGGTGGTGGTCTATATATTTTGCCTATTTCCATCCAAATGTTCTACCAAGCTTTTCTCTATGAACCTACTTTGCTGAGTAAAATATTGAGTTTTGAGAAAGATAGGAGAGGTCTATGAAAGAGGTGGCAGAGAGAAATTCGAAGAAATAATTTTTGAAAAGAAATGGAAGTAGCTGAATTGTTATATATCACACACTAAGCTAGATTAGTGAAAAATGTAATAGCTAACGAGTGAACATATTTGGCTTTTAACGTTTAGGAGCTGGAAAAATTGAAGGGAGCACGACATGTTTGTTGAACCATAGAGAATTGGGAAAAAAGAAGAATTCTGGTCTGAGATGAATTTAAACGGAGAAACATGTTCATTGAGGATTCATATAGACGATCTCAACTTATTTGGAATTGACGCGTAGTTGTTGTTATAAGATAAGAAGCATGGATGGTTCATAGGTTGGAGATTTCAGCAATTTCGGTCAATTTCTTAGGAAAATATGGGGTTCTTGGGTCCATAACTATTTAAATGTCTCTCTTATTGGAGGGCACTCATGAACCTAGTCACATAATTTTATTTGTGATTCTCTATTTCAATGATGTTCATGGAGGGGTAAACTATTTTCCCGTCATAAGAATGTGCATCATATTCCCTAAGGGCAGGCAACTAAGGTAAGAGTTCATCTAATCGTTTCTCCTAGAATCCGAGTCTTGATGCCCTATGCTGCCGTCTCTCAACCCTTCTTCTTGAGTCTTGCAAAAGTGCCTCTGAACTCCAGATACAGTATAGCTTTGTTTCTTGATTACGAATAAGTACATGTATAAACCCTATTTATTTGAACATTCAAGTTTTTGTTAGCTCTTTCATTCTGAATCTACAGTTCATGAATAAACTAAAGCATGCTTTTTTCACCATTTCCAACAGAATAAAGTGCAGAAAGGAAGGAGAAAGTTCGATTCACGATCAATGGTGCTGGAATATTCTTGTCTGTGTTAATCAGTAACGTTGCAGGCGCAAGTATAGTGGCAGCAAAAGTTAAAGGTTCAAGAACAGGATGGCTTCCTATGGGTAGGATTTGGGGCCAAAACTGGCATATAAGCGCCGACTTGAAGAATCAACCACTTTCTTTCGAGATAACCAGCAGTGCTGGAGTTACCTTGACATCTTACAATGTTGCTCCAAAGAACTGGAATTTCGGACAGACATATCAAGGGAAGCAGTTTGAATCGTAGGACTCTGCTGGAATTGTGTATGTTCTCCTGACCTTCCGAGGGATCTGTCGAGATTTCGAGTAGTAGTGTCAGGGCATTTTTGTGCTTGTTTATGTTGGGCAACTACCAAATGTTAGATTTTAGAGTGCAGAGCTGTAAGAATCACTATTGTATGCTATTCCTTTATTAGGACACTAGTGAACATGAATGTAACTAGAATAAGGAACTGCCACTTTAAGGTGGCAGTAAGTAACTATATTGTCTGATTCAATGTTTATAGTATTTGTGTTGGTTAGCTAACATTGATTCATAGTTTATGATGAAAAAATTGCTGCACATACTGCCACTGTAATCCCACAAGCGGGGTCGGAAGAGGATGGTATGTACGATACTCACGTAAAACTTAATAAAATCAAGAATAAAGAGGGAGATACAGCATTGAAGTGGGTGATGTCATCGTCCACGGGTTCTATTACCCACACACATGCAGACACCAATGCAATACACAAGAAAGAAAGAAACACAACTGCTTGATGAAACTTTGGTATATCTTCACTACTTAGGCCCCATATATGCAAATAAAAGAAAAGAAGGCAGCCCGGTGCACAAAGCTCCCGCTAGACGTACAATCCAGGGAAGGGCCGGATCATCAATATCTATTGTACACTGAAATAAGCTGGTGCAGTTCTTGGAAACAAAGCAAAATTTGGGTAGAAGGGAAATCCACACCTTACTACCTTGTTATGTATATACATTTCATCTTCTTCTTCTTCTTTTGCGCATGTAGACTTAGTTCAAAACCGAAAAGTAATAGGTCAATTGAACCTTTAAAGCCCGCCCTAGATCCCGCCGCCTCTGCCCTCCTTACCTTCTTGCAGAACTGCTGGTATTTGAGAGCAACTACGATATGGAGGGTACTGCAACTTGTTGACAAAATATGGACTGTCGGTATACACACTATTTACACTCAGCTAGTGAATATTCAGCATATAAATCCATATTGCAGAAAAATAAACTAGAACACAATATTAGAAACTCTATAACCTCATGGAGCAGGAAACATTGATAAACTTCAGTATGCAGTGAACTGAGAGGAAGAAGGAAACGAGGTGGAGAACTTTATCTGTACTCAAACAGCTGAATTGTCGCAGACTGAACCATCGCCTCTCAATCCCATTTTTAACCAAATAACCCCCACCCCTCGTTGTCTCGAATTACCCACATTGTTTGAGGGGTTCACTTGTGAATTATGATTCATTCTCCGTTTTTTGAAGTTGAGAAAGGTACATGTTCTTCATTCCCAAGAAGAATTCATCAAAGAAACTGTTCCTCCGCATAGATCATCCTGTCATGAACTAATTTCTTATTCTGCCCAATGCTACTGCATTTTGGCCTGTTTTATGCTGGAAGTTCCAAAGTTCTTCAAGGGACTACTATGACTACACAACCTTCGCAATTCAAAGTTATAATGTCCACTAGTCTGTTCTTCTTATTTGTTCCCATCCAAAGATTACTGACAAACTAAAGGACACACACAAACACACCTCAGAAATTTGACAAAAAACTATATCTAAACAAAGTCAAAGTGCAACCATAGACAAACTTCATTTAGTCATAGCAAACAAGCTTGGAGGTTTATAAATAGACGCTAAGTAGAAATAGACCTTGGCCTAACTCACATCAAAAGCTAGCTCATGATGTAAGGATTGCCAAGACCATATAAAGAGACCACCCTTCCAACCCCACACTGATGTGGAACTCAAATAGCGCGACTCATCACATGTGCATTCCCCACCCAATAAACAACAACAACAACAACAACAACATACCTAGTGCAATACCACAGGTGGGGTCTCGGAGGGTAAGATGTATATCGACCTTACCACTACCTTTGTGGGGGTAGAGAGGCTGTTTAAACGATGACTGACGCAAAATATTTAAGTTGAAGGTGGATAAAACAAAGAAAGAAATTATAAGTTTTATGGGTATCAAGAGGAGAAAGTTTTGGTAGATTGATTAGTTTCTGGGAGCTGAAAGTAAAAGCAGCAATAAATTCCCGTGCTTGGAGAAAGAAAAAGAGCCAAATTTCCTCACCAAGCATCATTAACACAACCAGGAAATCATCTTTTTTTCCCACTCTTCTGAAATAGCTAGAAAGTTATTAAAGGTTTCATATGGCTATAAACTAAGAGCCCTAAATGTGATTAAAGTGTCACACTGCTAGTTTCCTCTATCCAAATGATGTATGCAGGTTCTTTCCTTGGTGAAGACATACTAGCATGTCCGCCTTCCAGTTCATTCTACACTAATAAAATCACAAGACTCAATAATAAAGGGACATTACCGGGAGTGTAGAAAACTTTCTGGAAACGAAATTCTAAATTCTAATGCAAGACCACAACTTCAATGTATCAGCATCAAACATACAAAAGACTCATATGAAATCAGTTAGACCTGCAGCTATCAAAAATGATTACAAAAATAGCTTCAAATCCAAATTTAAATACCGTAACTACATCAATTCTGCAACTTATCTGTCTAATAATTGCAAGGAATACTATGTGAGAAGTCAAGGAATATGATCTTGAATTAAGTAGCTCGACTCTTCACTTTCGGTGCTGCACCTGTGTTCACACGACGTGGGTGTGAGATCCATACCCGATTTGGTCAATCGATTCTAAGTACTTTGACCAAAATCGATCGACAAATTCCGAATAAATACAATGATTTTGTAATCAAAACAATAAGGTGAAATTGAAGAAAATAGAATACTTGTAGATAGAATTTCTATGTCAAATTCTTTCCTTGTATCTCCTCCCGATTCTTTTCCTCTTGCTTAAATATTTTCTCCTCAAGCTTTTCACATAATATCTCATAATTTAAGTTTTATAACTCTATTTTTAAATATTTGAATTATTTTTAGCCGAATCCCTGCACCCGTATCCATACTTGAATCCAGATTCCAAATCTTAAAATTTAGACCATGAAAGATCCAACCTCTAGATCCGCACCTATATTGGATACCTCCGCACTGAAAGTCCGTGAAACTTAGATCCTGGACTTCTTGACAACAAAATCAACAATTGCTTTGGACTGAAACACCAAGTGTTTTTAAGTATTTTATCCATTAACCTTTTTAATTTAACTGGAGATGCAGAAAGATAGTAGTTCATTATTGTATCACATCTAACTAGCTTCAGGAGAGATTAGGTTAACTTGACACAAAATCAAGTAAAAGACCAGTAAATGGCAATCACTTAATTGGATATTCAAAATATTGTACATACTTCTTACAAACATTGATTGCTCTATGTCTACATCAAAATCGAATATGAGATATGAGGAGTTTCTCCTGCTCTAGAATACAATTCGTGTAAGTATCAGTAATCATACAATTGAACAAGGGGAAAAGAATATGAACTACCATCAAAGAATTCTTGCTATTGAAATATCAGTTGCCAAAGAAAGACCTGGAAAAATATTCACCTAAGCATTATTGAAGTATGAGCTCAGCAATTAAATAAAAGTAATGCTATTGCCCTTTCCCATTTGCGTGAAGGGTGTCGTGAGCGATACTCAGTCGACAGAAAACCATAATTGCTCCATCATAGCTTCTGGTTAGATTCTATAAGCAAACCATTTAACATGATATGTACAGCAGCTTCATAGACAGCCACATGATAATGCATTCCATCGCCTGCAATGAGCCCTTACAGTTATTATCAAGGAATGATCCAGCAAAACAGCGGGCCACCACAAATTGTTGAAGCAGCTTACTTCTGTAAAGCTCATCACTATAAGCTTGCCACATTACATCAGTCATCTTCTCCCTCTTCTCATCTGTGTTCAACATTGAATTTATCAACTTAGGCATCCCCAACCAAAACAAGCTGGGCGACCTAACTGGACCCACATTCGTCCCAGAACCATCATCATTAGCAAACGCTAAAGAAACTGGTAATAACAACACTACTGAATCCTTCAAAGACTTTAAGGAAACACCATAATCAGATGCATTATTTACATGTAACATATCCTGCCAGCCCTGCCCCCATCACAAATACATCAGGATAACTCTTTTTTTCTTTAAACACCGGCATCAAATCAGTCAAATTACTCACATAGGGTGCCCACATAAAGTCCAGCTTCATCCCAATCTCATCAACAAATATGTTATAATCACTATGTCTCTGGAAGAGATCCTTATCACTTCCATCTCATTTGTCCCCAATAGTAACTCCAAAGAGAAACCACCATTAACCTTGCTCAGAATCCCCAGCAACAACAACCCATGACCCATTTAACAAATCTGAAGCATCAGTCTTGGTCAACTTCTGGAAACCACACCACAACAGTTCCAGACTCACTCCACTTCCAAGAACCTCTTTTACTATCACTACTAGTATCATTATTATTGTTATCCACTCTTTGAAAATCAAATGCTACTTGGTGAAGTAACGATAAGCAAGAATCACGATTTACAATAAAAGATGAAGGTACTGATGAACCTGGTGAGGAAAGGAAAGAAGTAACAGAAGGGAAATATGGAACCAGATGAACACCAACAGCAAGGGTGATGAAAAGGGCACAGCTGAAAAACAGCATCTTTGTTACGGCCTAAGTGCCAACCTGCCATACCCATGTGACAAAGAGTACAACACCTGCTGCAAAAAGTCCCACTGAGAACAACATGATAGATTCCTGAATTTTTGATCTTAAATCACACCCATTATGTGAAATCTGAAAATTGAAAACTTTGACTAGAGATTTCAAGAAATGATGGATTTTTGGATCTTCTTCAAGAGGGGACTGAGGGAAAAAGATTCAATCTTTTTTTCCTTTGTTCTGTGGAGGGAATTGGTTAGAGGTAGTTGAGATGGTAAAGATTATGAATGAAGCAAAATTTTGTAGAGGTGATGGCTATGGCGCAACTGTGAGAAAGAGAGAAGGAGAACAGTGTCGAACTCTGGATTCTGGTGGTGATTCGGGGCAAGGATTGACGTACTCGTAATTTGGGCCAGTAGGCCTCAAGGAACTGTGAAGCTTTCGGACCTTTGGGCCTAGCACCAGCACCGTCCGTCAATTAATTGCAGAAATATGACATTTGCATGAGTTATGGTCTTCAACTTTTTCAAGTATTTACACCGATTATCTTTATTTTGGGATAATTTCTAATTTTTTGCTTTTATAATTTACGATTTTTAATTTCTTTTACTATTTATTTAACAAAAAAATTATGGGCTAAAATATTCTTTTGTTACATATAATTTGCTAAGTCAAAACTTTTTTCGAGAATGCTTGTCTTGGGACATAAGTTCCGTAGTATCCGATTCGCAAAGTAAGACTTTTAGAGAATTTTATCTTGGGACATAACTTATGACATTGACTTATACCATGTGACATAATTTGTGCCATTGAACTTATATCTTGGGGCATTATTTGTGTCATCAACCTATGTCATGTGGGCATAACTTGGGTCATTGGACTTATGCTTTGCCGCATAATTTGCGCCATCAGAATCATGTCTAAAAGATAACTTAAGCCTTGACATAATTACTTTCTTAAGACATAACTTGTGATTTGGGGCATAACTTATGTCATCGAACTTATATCTTTTGCGATTTCTTTTAACTTAAAGTGACAACAACAATATACTCCAATGAATCTCACAAGTGAGATCCTGAGTAGCGGAGTATATGTAGTCTTATCCCTACCGCAGTAGAGAGGTTGTTTCCTGTGTAGACCCTATCTCAAGTAAAATATACGAACAAGTAGGAAAAGAGATTGCGTGAAAGAATACTAGATTACCGGTAGCAACAACTAATCAATATAAAACTCAAGGAAAGGATACAATGGTGCAATAGTGTCACTGACTTATATCTTGAAATAAGTTTTGGTGATAATATAGGTGTAGTATATCTCATAAAATACAAGTTTTATTTAATAATACACAACTATATGTTTGTTTGTATTAAATTGTCTATTGTATGCATGTTGGTTGTGTGTGTAGCATTTTTGGAGTGATTATTGGAAAATTGTACGTGTTGATATTGTATCTCAAGTAAGATTTTGGCTAGCTTGTGATATTGTATGCACGTGATATAGTATTTCGCTTATATTTTGAAATATGTTGTCATTACATTTCATAAATACATTAATTGTAGCTATATTTCGTAATTTATAGGCTATAAACGAAAAATTCCTCTTAATTATTTTGGTCAATATATGTTTGTTTAGCATAATTTGACTCGATCCAAAATTTAAAAAATATTTTAAAAATATTATTTAAATCTAAATTAAATAACTAATTAAAAATATATTATAAAAAAAAAAAAACCCCAAAAACAAAAAACAAACAATATAAAAAATATATAATTTTTTTAATGAAAATTAAAATCAATAATATTAAAAATATAATTAAATAAATAAAAATATAATTTCTCTTTGACAACTTAACCTCTTAAACTAAATGAATACAAACATAAAAATATGTCAAAGTAGAACAAAGCAAATACCATTTATAATTATCTTTTCAAATGATTTGATTATATAAAATTTGAAGATGAAATTTCAATAATGCATCATAAATTTCCACATAGGACTCTAATAACCAATTTACAAAACCTAAAGGAGTTATGAAACTTAAAAAACCTTAGGGGTCTAAGTAAAAATTACTCACCTGGATTTGCCCCCAAATCTCAATTAATAATCCTCAGGGTTTAACAAAACCCTAGAAGCTGCTGCCTCTCCTCTATCTGTATATAAACAACACCACATATCTACTCTTCTCCATTGCCTTCTTCATTTTTGCTGTAATTGAGCCGACATCGCTAGTAAGTCAATTGGTGTATAATCGTGCACCTCATTTTTCATAGATTTTGCTTTTGTGTGATTTTTTTATTCTTGTTTTTGTGCATATAAGATGTTTGTGAAAATGCGCCGATTTACTGTTTTTGCTGTAATTGAGTGAAGATCGTTTGGTAACAGTCTAACTATCTCTACGAGCAGCTAATTTTCTTCAATTTTTTTTTTTATCTCTAGCATTGTTGTTGTTGTTTTTGGAGCATGTAAGGTGTTTCTAGAAAATGCGTCGATATACTGATTACCATCGGTGTTTATATACAATGGCCGCTGTGTATGAGCCGACGCTATATGAATAATCTCGTTTCTGCCTCAAATAATTTTCATTTGGCTCTTTTTAAAAGAGCTGATTGAATCAGATCTGGAGATATTTTTAGCATTATTGCTTTTAATTTTTGGTTTTCTTTTGGGTAATTGATTGAAGGAGGAGATGGAAGGATGAATTTTTTTCCCCAGATGATCGAAGCTGAAATTACTGAGCGCTTTTTTATGCATTTTCCTTTAGGGAAAATCCAAGCCAGATATTCTGATCCATGAGTTTTCTCTGCATTTTTTTCTTAGCGTTTTGAGTCAGTGAAAGTAGGTACTAATCCATTCAAGTTTAAAATTCTAGCTAGATATTCTGAATTAAATTATCTTTTGAGTTGTGAAAGTAGGTATTAATTTTAAAATTTTAGCTTAATATTACGATTTAAATTATCTTTTGAGTTGTGAAAGTAGGTATTAATTTAAAAATTTTTAGCTTAATATTACGATTTAAATTGTCTTTTGAGTGAAAGTAGTACTAATCCATTCTAAGTTTAAAATTCTAGCTTGATATTACGATTTAAATTGTCTTTTGAGCCTGTGTGAAAGTAGGTACTAATCCATTCAAAGTGTAAAATTCTAGCTTGATATTATGATTTAAATTGTCGTTTGAGTCGTGGAAAGTAGGTACTTAATCCATTCAAAGCTTAAAATTCTAGCTAGGTATTTCGAATTAAATTGTCTTTTGAGTTGTGAAAGTAGGTACTAATTTTAAAATTCTAGCTTGATATTACGATTTAAATCGTCTTTTGAGTCTGTGAAAGTAGGTACTAATCCATCCAAGTTTAAAATCCTAGCTACATATTCCGAATTAAATTGTCTTTGAGTTGTGAAAGTAGGTACTGATCTATTCAAGTTTAAAATCCTAGCTTGATATTACGATTTAAATTATCTTTTGAGTCACAGTGAAAATGATCATTCAAGTTTAAAATTTAGCCAGATATTACGAAATCGTCTTCTATTTAAGCTTGTAATCCTAGCTTGATATTACGATTTAAATTGTCTTTTGAATCGTGAAAATAGGTACTAATCCATTCAAGTTTAAAATCCTAGCTACACATTTCCAATTAAATTATCTTTTGATTTTGAGTTGCGAAAGTAGGTATTAATTCCTGGATTAGTGACTCTTTCATTTATTAGGTTAATCTTTTTCAATCCATTAAAAATGTTAGCTTAAACTATTTCAGATTTTCAATTTATTAAAAATTGGGTTGTGAAATTTTATCAAAATATTTTTAAAAGATATATTTTTATTTAAATATATTATAGAGAGTCAATAAAAATATTTAATTGGAAATTAAAAATTATAAATAATAAATAAAGCAATTAAAATAGCTTATGCATAAAATGCTTTATTTTGGAGCATTAATTTTTTGCTCTTCTAAATAATAAAAAGAAAATAAAATTTTAAAAAAAGTTTGCCTATTGAAAAATTTTGTAGCAAAGTTGCGTTTAGGATAAAAGTTACGAATTTTGGCTTGTGAATTTTATTAGTTTGTGATTTTTTTAAAAATATTAGGAAATTACTGAGTGCTTTTCATGTATTTTTTCCTTTTAGGGAAACTAAGCCAGATATTCTAATCCATGAGTTTTTTGCTGAGCATTTTGATGTATTTTTCCTTTTAGAGGAAAATTCTACCTAAATTTTCCAATTTTGAATCTGTCCCCCGAGTCGTGAAAGTAGGTATTAATTAGTTCAAGTTTAAAATTCTAGCTAGATATTTTGATTTAAATTGTCTTTTGAGTCGTGAAAGTAGGTACTAATTCATTCAAGTTTAAAGTCCTACCTAGATATTCCGACTTAAATTGTCATTCAAGTTTAAAATCCTAGCGATGTGTTCCGAATTAAATTATCTTTTAGAGTCGTGAAAGTAGGTGCTCATTCCTTCATAAGTTTGAATGGATTAATGATTCGTAAATTTATTAGGTTAATCTATTTCAGTTCATTAAAAATGTTAGCTTAGCCTATTTTAGTTTATTAAAAATTGAGTCAGGTGAAATTTTATTAAAATATTTTAAAAAAGAAAAATATTTTTTATTTAACATATTATATATAATCATAATATATTTTTTTTTGAAAGTTTTAAAATTGATAATGAAAGGATAAAATAAATAAATAAAGCAATTAAAATGAGTTATTCACAAATACTTTTATTCTGGGTGGTTCTTAATTTTTTTAAAATTTGTGGTTTTTAATTTCCTTTCTCACTTAAATAACAAAACAAAAATGTATGATTAAATAATAAAATAGCGCACAAGACAAAATAAAATTTGGTAAAGCATATGTTTTTCCTCAAGTTATGCTTTAAGTCATTAAATTCCTACTAAGTTATGGCATTAAATCATGATCATAATACTTAACTTAAGATTTGAAAGCCTCAGAATAATCATGCTGAGCTTTTACAGGACCTGTATTTTGTAAGTACAAGTTTAATATATAATTTATGCTTTGTTGCACAAGTTTATTAAATAAAAGTTTATTGAACTTATGTTTTAAGGCAAAATTTAGTAGCATGCTTAACTTTTGCTTTAATAGGTGCTGAACTTTTGCCCATCGAGAAATTTGTAGAACTTGTTTTCTAGAGTGTATTGCGTTGCGAATTTTGTTTGTCTTGTGAATTTTTTTTAAAAATATTAAAAAAAGTTTTATTCCGTTTTTATTACTTAAGATATTGAAGAGTATAAATTAAAACATCACCACCTGCGCCAAAATTAAAGATCATGCTAAAATAGCACAGTCGGCAAAAAAGTTAAAGATCAATCTAAAATAGCATGGTGCAAAAATTAATTTAAATTTAGTAAGAATTGAATGGGTTGAGTCCCATATTTTAATGAAAAAAAGTACAAATATAGATAAATATGATAATATTTACAACCATGCACCATGTTTTTAAATAATTACTATATCTAAATATATTTCAATTAATTGACTATTTTATTTTATTTACTAATAAATAAGGAAGGAATCTCTTAATCTCTCTCTAATCTCGCTCACCTCTCTCTCGCGCCTTTCTCCTCCCTCTCCCTTGCCTCTCCTCCATCTCCTTTCGCTGCCTCTCTCTCCCCTCTCCCGTTCTCTCTCTCTTTCTCTCTCTCTCTCCCTGTTTCTCTTCCTCTCTCTCTCTCTCTCTCTCACTTTTTCTGTCTCTCTCTCTCTCTCTCTCTCTCTCCCCTTATGTTTTTTTTGTATTTCCTCAGATTGGCAAATAATACAATTGATATAAGAGAGAATAAATACACTTGATACAAGAGTAAACGAATACAAGCTAAATTAAAGCGAATTGATACAATGAATGCACGTATTAATACCACAAATACAGCTGCCCTGACATCTCAAAAATATAAAAATACAAAACGAAGGAAACTATAACATACATGTAAATGTAATACAACCTAAACGCACGATGGATACAACAAATACCGTTATCTAATACCTCATAAAATATAGAAGGTGAAAAAAATAGTATACAAAAAAGGGGAGAGAGAGAGAGAAAAGAAAAAAGAGAGAAGGGAGAGAGAGAGAGAGAGATAGGGCGAGAGATGGCAAGAGAGAGGAGAGAAGGAGAGAGAGAGAAAAGAGAGCATGAAAGATCGGGCCAGACACCATGAGCATGATTTTCGATAATTGTCATTTTAAAAAGCTTGGTATTTCATTTAACTAACATATTAATTAGTGTATTTGTATCCAAATACAAAATAATTCTACTTTTTAAATGAATACATTGACCATAAATTGTAATTAATGGAATATAAAAACTCATTTTCAGTCAAAAATATGTCATCTATATTTATCTGTTTAAATTTAGTCCAAGTAGTTTTTAAATAAATTAATAATTTATTCATTTATTAACTAATTTCTTTCTGATCCGCTCAAATTTGACTCACTATTCAATTTAACACCATTGGTCACAACACACATACGTGGTAGTGTCACCATCGTTTGTTTATAAGGGCATATGGACATCTTAGTACGCTAATATAGACAATAGACAAAACTTGTCTCCTTCCTAGTATTGCCAATCACTATTTTCTTGGTATGTTTTAGTGTTGTTGGTTCATTTGTTTTCACACAATTTAAATGTGTATGGATACCAAAGAATTTAGAAAGCTTTGGAAATATAGTTAACCAATGAAGATGGAAATAATATGCTCAGTCGGATTCATTGTTTATTTTTCTTAATTAATATGCATGATTATATATAGGTATAATACATAAATGTGACATTTAAATTGGGCCTCAACTCAGCACTAAGACTAAACTGGTAATGCACATCTGTGCACCTCAATTCGTTTCACTGCCACAATTGAGCACTTCAACTTACAAGATGATCATCTAGACACCTCAACTTGGTTTCACTGTTTCATGTGCCACGTTAGCATCGCGTGCCTACAAAGACATAAATGTAGCAGACAATGGAAACACTATTAATCTTTGTTACGTGAATGCAATATAAAATGTTCAAAGGAGATCATTCTCTTATTGGGTATATTTGATATTAGATTTTGTTTCATTATATATTGTATGAATATTATATGTACATATAGTACGCTCACCTTATTATATAATTCATTTTTATATGTAATGGAATGGTATAGAAATGATTTACTTATTTATATTTTTTATATCATGTTATATACAAATATGTTTTAGTGTATGGATTGTATATGAAGTATAGTATATCTAACTAGTTTAGTTGTGCTTTTATTTTTAGGGTCTCGAAATTTATATATATAAACTCGGTATATCTATTTCTTTTTGGTTGTTTTTACATATTAGTATATAAGAAATTTATACGTATTTAAAGTGTATGGATTCTGTATAAATGTGATATATTTAACTAGTTTAGATGTCTTTTTTATTTTCTCGTGTCTAAAATCTGTATAGAAATGGGTGTATCTTATTTTCTCGTAGCCTTACGTGTTTGTATATAAGAAATTTATATACGAATTGACAACAATCATGAATGTGAAGTCGTTCACTGAATTTGCCTGGTCTCGGTAAAAAAAGGTGAAAAATTATGCATATATACTAACATGTTTTAATGCATGGATCTTGTGTAAAATATGATAAATTTTAAGAAAATTTTGTGCAAATATAATATAAAAATATTATTTAAGGAAAAGTCTCTTAAATAACGTGATTTAATAAACAATTTTTTACTCTTTCATTAGGTTTTAATAAAATTTTAATGCTATATTTTAAAGTAAAAATTCCTGTTAGATTTCTTAAATATAAATATATATTTTTTCTCCTTAAATATACCTCTTATTATATTTTAAAATTAATTATACCCTTCGATTTTTTTTTATTATTTAATTAAACATCCATGCTGTTCATACACAAGACTTGTCATTAAAAATAAATGAGAATTTTAATTTTAAAAATTTCAAAAGTTTATTTTGGTTTTTAAAATTGTGATTTTAATTTTTTTTAAATGAAAAGAAAATAAAGGGATGTTGATATAAATGGGACCAATGAAGCATAATTGTTGTTACGTGGAGGAAAAGAGAAATGAGTTATTAAATGCAAATATACCAAATTATAAGTTGTGACAACAACTTTTCTTTCACGTTACAAGTTTAAGATATTATAACATATAGTATAATATAAAACGTATAAATGAACACATAACTTTATGAAATATGGTTAGTTTTGAATCATTAGAGAAATCGCTTTTATTGAATTTTTAATTGGCCAAATGAATAGACAAACCTTCAAAGATAGCTTCTGTTTTTATGTTAGACACTTCAACTTGAACCGGTATCTATGACACTTCAATTTCAATATAAATATGCATATGGAACACCTTGTCCAACAGAAGCGAGAAGTGATATTTACACAAGTTGAGCATGTTACGGGTCTAAGCCATCTTAATATTTAATGCAATGTAAAACATTCAAGAAAATACCTAACTTTGTGAAAGTATGGTAGATTTTGAACCATAAAAAGGATCATCTTTATTGGTAATTTTTTTTATTGGCCAAATGAATAGACGAATCTTCAAAGTTAGCTTCACTTTCATATTGACACTTCAACTGATCGTGATTCATGACATCAATTTCAATATAAATATACATATTAAAACACCTTGTCCAGTCATGATGTGAGTGAGACCACACGTATTGCTGAGCATGTTACGAGTCTAATGCATCGTAACATTTAATGTAATATAAAACATCTAACTTTATGAAAGTATGGTAGATTTTGTACCGCAAAAAAGATCATTTTTCATACGCTCATGAAATTGATTTCAATTTTCATTTTGATACTTCACCAAGACTAATACCTAATGACCACTCTTAACTTAATTTCGTTTTGACATTTCAACAAAGATGAGTACCTATTGAATACTCCAACCTCAATATAAGTATTTCTATTGAACACCTTGTCCAGTCGTGACATTCACGAGTCGAGCACGATTACAAGTCTAAAACACATTTATATTTAATGCAATATAAAACATTCAAGAAAATATCAACTATAAAAATATGGTGGATTTTCAACCATAAAATGAAACATCCTTGTTGGCATCTTTTTTGACGCTGCCAAATGCATAGGCGCGCTCCTAAAATTGATTTCAACTTTTATCTTGATGCCCAATTAAGACTACTACTTAAGGAACACTCTAACCTAATTTTTGTTTTGATATTTCAACTACGATTAATATCTATTAAATACTTCAACCTCAATATAAGTATGTCTATTTAACACTTTATTCAAACAGACATTCACACAAGTTGAGTATGTTATAAGTCTAAGATATTGTAACATGCAATATTATAACATAGAACGTCCAAAAAAAAACTTAACTCTATGTTTTGAACCATAAAAAGGATCATCCTTGTTGATACATTTTTTTTACCAAATACATAATGCACTTTTAAAATTGATTTCAATTTTTATTTTAACACTTCAATTAAAAATCAATACTTACCTATTGAACACTTCAACCTCAATAAAAGTGTGGCTATTGAAATACCTTATCCAAATGTGACACAATAAGTAATATTATTCACACAAGTTGAGCACATTATTTGTAATTATAGAAATTGTTTTAACTTGTAGAAAATAATATATTACTTATTATAACCCATTAAATACCTTTTATCTATGATATCTTCATATATATATATATATATATGTATATTCTTTTTAAGTAACTCAGACACATTATTAAATCGTTAATTTGTCTTGACTTTTTAATTATAATAATAGCTCAGTTAATTTATTATTTAAATTTTCTCGATAAAAGTTTGATTTTCATCTTATAATTTTTTTTATATCCTCAATTTAATTAAAATCAATAAATAAACAAACAAATTATTTATTATTATTTTTTTGCCAAAAGAAACAGAAAAAAAATAATTATATAAAATTGTAAATTTGGATGAGTGTTACATATTATTTTTATAACGTATTATATTATATTATATTATGTTGTATTATTTTGATAAATATAATATTTAAATAAATTATATTATTTTTTAACTAAAAAAAAAAAACCACAAAAACAAAAAAAAACTAATATAATTAAAAATATTAAAAAAATCAAAATCATAAATTTTAAAAAGTAAAGATAAAAATATAATAAAATAATTAAATAATAAGTAAAGATAAAGCTATAAGAAAAAAAGACAAATACAATTCTCAAATTTAACATATAAAATTTGTTAAAATATTTGACAAAAACAAAATGCTCACTTTTAATAGACGTTTGACCATAAAATTTGAGACTTCAATTTGAAATCAATGTTTATTTATGAAATCTGCACAAAACTTCAATATTAATTTTAAATCTCAAATTCTCTATTTTTTTAATTTCCTCAAATAGTGATTTCAATTTTTTTAAATATAAAATTTGATCATAAGTTTACATTTTGCAAAAGTTAAGATTTTTTATTTTAATGTTGCAAAAAATATTCATACCGGATGTAAAGAGATAGTTTATATCATGTGAGATGATTATATAAAAATAACTAGTAAATATTTTTATAATTTATTTAGACTAATGAATCTTATAAAATTATCTCCGTATTTAAAAATTTGTAAATAGTATATAATTGCAAGTAATTTATTTGTAAAAATATGAAGATATGTAATTTATTAATTCAACGCTTATGATAGTCATATATCTTATTTATAAACTGTGATTTTACTTATTTAATAAGATTGTATACAAATTAGAAATTTTTTACTAATTTCATAAATTACGAGATTTTTATAATTATAAAAGAAATATAACTGAAAAACTCCAAATTGCATGTCTACGTAAAAATTCAACTTGATTTCAAATCAATGAAATTATATCCAAACAGGCCCTTAATAAATTTAAAGGACTAAACCTGCTCAGATTTAAGGGCCAATATTTGAATATAAGGCCAAACATAAAGAGACCATTTTTTTCTAGAAAATCTACGTGTCTTTATAGAGGCCAAAGAATTCATATTAACTGAAAAAGGGTAAAAGGGAGCAGATGGATTCTGAATCACTCAATTCCAATCAGCACAAAATGAAAAATTCAAAAAAAAAAAAAAAAGAAAAGAAAAAGGAATGCTATAAAGTGACCAAAATTTGTGGACCAAAAAGAGGAGAAAAAAAAACAAAGAAACTTCTTTGATTCTTGAAGAATAGTACTGTAATTGAAAGTGGCCATTCTTGAAAGAAAAGGTTGAATTTTGAGTGGCCATTGTTGCTTTCTTTCAACAGTAAGTGGAGAAACCAATTACCAAGGTTTGTTTCCTTCCACTTCTTGATATATAAAGTTTCAATCTTTAACATTCTTGGTAACTTTCTATTGCTGTGATATTGTGGTTAAGAGTCTGTTACGGGTTCAATGGAATTCAGTAATTTTAGTTCAAACCCTTTATAGCTCCAGTCTGCTATTGACTATATAATAATAGAAATTTGAGTACTTGGCTTTTGAATATAGCTTTATACGTGTACCAAAATTAGCAAGTGAGGTGTTTATTATAGTCTAGTTGACTAAATATAGAAAGCACCCATTACCTCAAAAAGTGTAATTCCACTGTAATTGGAGCTTATTTGTGCTTTAAATAATGTAAAGTCGTTTTTCAAAGATCCTTTCTTTGTGCTACTGGTAGGTACTATTGCTGATTTTGTTCTTGTTTTGGGGGTTGTTTGTTAAAGTTCCAATTGTTTATACTCAGGGGGTCTATAATGCTGGTTACGAGTTCACGTGAATCCAATAATTTTTGTTTCCAATTTGTATTGTAATATTAACTCGAGGTCTCTATACGAGTTCATAAACTTCAAATTCTGAATTAGTATATGTTTATTTTTTGTGGTCATAACTGTATCTCAAGTATGGTGTTTGGTTTATCTTATTCTGAAACAGGTTATTTCTGCTTGAGTAAGGAAAAGTTGGTTTGCTTTGTTTGTGGTCTTTTTATAATCTTTTCTACAGAAGGGAAAGTGGGTAATATTGTTTGAGTGTGGAATTATTACTCTAGTGGGAATCTACTAGGAGTAATTTATTTTCTATAAAGCAGAGTTTGGAAAGTGGCAGAAAGAAAGACAAAAACCTTGGAATTGTTTTAGACAACCAAGGTTTTTCTTGTTCAGAATGTCTGTTGCCTTGTTATGGGTTGTTTCTCCTTGTGAGGTCTCAAATGGGACAGGATTCTTGGAATCAGTGCGGGAGGGAAACCAGCTTTTTGATTCGTCGAGGTGTAGGAATTTGGTGTGCAGTGGGAGAATCAAGAGAGGAGGTGGGAAACAAAGGTGGAGTTTTGGTTCTCTCAATGTAGATTCAAGGTATTATTGCTTGGGAGGAGCACAAACTGAAAATGGACGGAAATTTTCTGTACGGTCTGCTATTGTGGCTGCTCCGGCTGGAGAAATGACGATGACATCGGAGCAGAAGGTCTATGATGTGGTTTTGAGGCAGGCAGCCTTGGTGAAAAGGCAGCTGAGATCTACTGATGAGTTAGAAGTGAAGTCGGACACACCTCTTCCAGGGAATTTGGGCTTGTTGAGTGAAGCATATGATAGGTGTAGTGAAGTATGTGCAGAGTACGCAAAGACGTTTTACTTAGGTTAGCTTCTTTAATATATTCGTTCGTTTACCAAAATTTGTGGTTAAGTACTAATTTCGACTATATGCCTGCTATGTAATTGATGAAGACAAAACCTGATCTTTGTTTGGTTATTCAGGGACTATGCTAATGACACCAGAGAGACAAAGGGCTATCTGGGCAATATATGGTGAGGTTTCTAGCCATTTAGTATCAGATACACACACAAACACACATGATTAACTGGAGACGGAAAAAAAAAAAGAACTAAAATTTGAGTGTGAGGGTTACCCGTAATAGGTAAAATCTGAGCTTCACTAGCTTGAAGGCCTTATATAAGAAGAATTATTTTTCATAGCATGCCTAATACTAGCCAAAACATCAGAAGAACGGCTAAATAAATTAGAATGGAGCCATATATATGTAGCATGCTTTAACTTTTTGAGGAATCTCTGTCATAAGAGACTCCTAACCTTTTCTCTTAGATTAATCTGCAGTCAGATGAATCTCGGAATCCTTTTCATAACAGAGTAGTAATGGCCTTTAGGCTTATCATGCATTGTCCATACCATTTCAAAAAAGCACATGATAAACGTTAACATACTAAAATTTTCCGTTGTGTTAGTGTTCACATTTTTACCGATGAAGCTGGTTTTGATTTTCATTTATTATACTTCATCTTTAATTGTTAATAAGACATTCACTTCCTTCCTCTTTCTCCTCTTCAATCTTTATTCTAGTATTCAAAGGGAAAACTCTTTGTATTGATTGTTAAAGGTTGGGGTTATTGCATACATAAACAAACCTTGAGTTGAAAATAGCTTCTCATTATATATGTTCTGTTTAAACAGTATGGTGCAGGAGAACAGATGAACTTGTTGATGGACCGAATGCATCACATATTACGCCAACAGCCTTAGATAGGTGGGAAGACAGGCTAGAAAATGTTTTCAATGGGCGGCCATTTGACATGCTCGATGCTGCTTTATCCGATACAGTTTCCAAATTTCCAGTTGATATTCAGGTTAGTCTTCCAATTATATGTCGCTTTGTCCGATACTGTTTCCATCTTTGCCTGATTCAGAGTTCTATTACGGTTTAGCTGAGTGCTTTCTTGATAGATTACTCGTACTGTTTCATCCTTGTGGAAAATGTCTTTAGTTGGCTCTCTAGTTCTGTTTCCTGTATCTGTTTCTCTCGTCATAGATTCTACATGCACTCGGTTTTCTGTTTAACATTTTTGCAAACTCTTGGTTTTTTTCGCCCTTTGTTGTTGTTTTATATGTGAATCATAAGTTTCTTATTGTCTTCACTAGAGTTCTTTTGGCTTCTTTCAGTTCTTTTTTGAGGGTTGCAAGTATTTGGAACAGATACATTATTCATTCACATAATTTGATTTGCTTTCTTCAATAACGTTAATTGTCTATCTTTCAAAATATGTTGCAGCCATTCAGAGATATGATTGAAGGAATGCGTATGGACCTGAGGAAGTCGAGATACAAAAACTTTGATGAGCTATATCTCTATTGTTATTATGTTGCTGGTACAGTTGGGTTGATGAGTGTTCCAATTATGGGTATCGCACCTGAATCAAAGGCAACAACGGAGAGTGTATATAATGCTGCGTTGGCTTTGGGGATCGCAAATCAACTTACCAACATACTCAGAGATGTTGGAGAAGAGTAAGTACAAATATTCCTTCTTTCACACATTAGAAATTTTTTGCTAATATTTACATACCAAAAGTACTAAACGAGTTGTTCAGTTATCAGGTTTATTTTGTTGTTATATCAATGTAATATTATGATGTAACAAGTATTAGACGTTTGATCGGGTTCCTCATTCTGGGAATAAAACCGCAGAACGTAAAAGTGGTCGCCGTTGCTCTATTTATCTCTGCTCCACTGAATTTAGCCGAGTTGGTAACTGCTGCTTCTTTCGAGAGCTTAAAGCTCACTTGTCGTTAGAGGCAAAGAAATTCTTCATTTTCCACCTTTATTCCACCATAAAGTTGTGATATTTTCATTAATGGTACATTTGGCAACAACAATTTGAACAAATTTATGGTGGATCCCGGGGACATCAACTTGTTGAAAGCCACTATACCTGTCTAGTCGACGTTTATCACATAAAAAAAGAACTTCAGCAATAGTAAAAAGTGCTGTGAGAAGAATTGAAATGGAACGTCACTCTCACAACAGTACGGAACTCATTTGGATAAACTGCAGGGAGGGAAATGAAATTCTCTTCATAAGTTGAGAATATAGATTGCGAAATAGGTAGAGTAAAAAGGAACTTTGTCAATGGTTGATGAGCACATTTCGACGTATTCATATCAGAGCAAATAATGTGAAAATTTCTCTAATTGATATCGTTCAGGCCCCAAAATCCGCTTGTCATGGAATTCTTTCCTTCTTTGAAGTGCCATATTTTTATCTTTTAAGGTTCCCCTTGTTCTTATATATTGCTTTCCCTGCAGTGCCAGAAGAGGAAGAGTCTACTTGCCTCAAGATGAATTAGCGCAGGCAGGTCTCTCCGACGAAGACATATTTGCTGGAAAAGTGACTGATAAATGGAGAATCTTCATGAAGAAGCAAATCCAGAGAGCAAGAAAGTTCTTTGATGAGGCAGAGAAAGGAGTAACAGAATTGAGCGCAGCTAGTAGATGGCCTGTAAGCATTCATGAACTCTTAGTTATATGAATATGGTTTCTTGTTTCGAGTATAATCTTTTTCTTTTTCCTCATTATTATATCAATATGATTTCTTGGTCGAGTGAAGTTGAGAGGTAAGGCTTTCCGAAAGGGCTAGAATTCTGACCTTATGTAAACCAAGGGATAAAAACCTCGCACCGAGACATTGAGCTTGTAGTTATGAATATTTGCTCTGACATGACATTGTGCCGATCATGAAATGACTTAGATTGGTGTTGGTCTAGATACAGGAAGATCATTCTATCAGATCAAATAGATACATTCGATCTAATAAGAACCTCGTGTTAAAACTGAGAAATTCTATAGCTTAGACCTTTAGTATTCTCTTATTTATTACCTGTGCCTCTTATTTCGATAGAATAACCCCACCAATTCCTCGACTCTGGTCGGACTAGAATTCTAACCTTATGTCAGGACCTACAGATCAAACGGATAACCTTGCATTGAACTTGCAGTTCCGAATATTTGCTCTTAACATTACATCACGTGGATCATCAAATGGCTTGAATTGCTGTTAGTCTAGATACTGATGAATCATTCTATTAGATTCGATCTAACAAGCATCTTGTGTTAGAGTAGAGAAATTCTGCATCTTGTGTTATTTATTACCCGTGTCTACTATTCTGGCAGAATAACCTCACCCATTCCTCGTTTTCTTTCAGGTGTGGGCAGCTTTGCTCTTGTACCGCGAGATACTAGACGAGATCGAAGCCAATGACTACAACAACTTCACAAGGAGGGCATATGTGAGCAAACCAAAGAAGTTGATTGCATTACCTATTGCATATGCAAAATCTCTTGTGCCTCCTACAAGAACTCTGACTCCTCTGTAGCTAATGAAGCAAAATACATTTAGAAAGAAAAACAAAAGATTTTTAATTTGTGAAGTAGAAATATTGTTGTATTGATATCAAAATTAGGTAGTAGTAGTAGTAAAGCCCCTTTTGAGGGAAATTATTGTTTGGTCCATTGAAGAAATTTTGCTGATAAAATGCTAAAGATCATTACAAAGCAGTTCGAAAAACGAAAATAACGAAAGTAAAGAAGTTAAAGATAAAATATTAAAGATCGTATGACAAAGCATATTAAAAAAAGGAAACTCACTGTAACAAACTAATACAATAATCGAACTGCAAGACCAAG
>JACEIK010000151.1:472605-485699 GCA_018107945.1 Datura stramonium | reverse complement strand
ATTTAAAATTATAAATAATATTTTTTAAAATATTTTTTAAATTTTGGATCGAGTCAAATTATGCTAAACAAACATATATTGACCAAAATAATTAAGAGGAATTTTTCGTTTATAGCCTATAAATTACGAAATATAGCTACAATTAATGTATTTATGAAATGTAATGACAACATATTTCAAAATATAAGCGAAATACACTATATCCACGTGCATACAATATCTCTGGCTAACTGAAATCTTGCAGATACAATATCAACTTACGTACAATTTTCAATAATCACTCCAAAAATGCTACACACACAACCAACATGCATACAATAGACAATTTAATACAAACAAACATATAGTTGTGTATTATTAAATAAAACTTGTATTTTATGAGATATACTACACCTATATTATCACCAAAACTTATTTCAAGATATAAGTCCAGTGACACTATTACCTGTTGTATCCTTTCCTTCAGTTTTCGTATTGATTAGTTGTTGCTACCGGTAATCTAGTATTCTTTACTGTAATCTCTTTTCCTACTTGTTCGTATATTTTACTTGAGATAGGGTCTACCTGAAACAACCTCTCTACTCTGGTAGGGATAAGACTACATATACTCCACCCTCCCCGGATCTCACTTGTGAGATTCATTGGGTATGTTGTTGTTGTCACTTTAAGTTAAAAGAAATCGCAAAGATATAAGTTCAGTGACATAAGTTATGCCCCAAATCACAAGTTATGTCTTAAGAAAGAAGTAATTATGTCCCAAGGCTTAAGTTATACCCTAAGACATGAGTTACAGTGACACAAATTATGCAGCAAAGCATAAGTCCAATGACCCAAGTTATGCCACATGACATAGGTTCAATGACACAAATAATGCCCCAAGATATAAGTTCAATGGCACAAATTATGTCACATGGTATAAGTCAATGTCATAAGTTATGTCCCAAGATAAAATTCTCTAAAAGTCTTACTTTGCGAATCAGATACTACAGAACTTATGTCCCAAGACAAGCATTCTCGAAAAAGTTTTGACTTATGAAATTATGTCATAACAAAGAATATTTTAGCCCATAATTTTTTTGTTAAATAAATAGTAAAAGAAATTAAAAATCGTAAATTATAAAAGCAAAAAATTAGAAATTATCCCAAAATAAAGATAATCGGTGTAAATACTTGAAAAAGTTGAAGACCATAACTCATGCAAATGTCATATTTCTGCAATTAATTGACGGACGGTGCTGGTGCTAGGCCCAAAGGTCCGAAAGCTTCACAGTTCCTTGAGGCCTACTGGCCCAAATTACGAGGTACGTCCAATCCTTGCCCCGAATCACCACCAGAATCCGAAGTTCGACACTGTTCTCCTTCTCTCTTTCTCACAGTTGCGCCATAGCCATCACCTCTACAAAATTTTGCTTCATTCATAATCTTTACCATCTCAACTACCTCTTAACCAATTCCCTCCCACGAACAAAAGAAAGGGAAAAAAAAGATTGAATCTTTTTCCCTCAAGTCCCCCTCTTGAAGAAGATCCAAAAATCCATCATTTCTTGAAATCTCTAGTCAAAGTTTTCAATTTTTCAGATTTCACACCTTAATGGGTGTGATTTAAGATCAAGAATTCAGGAATCTATCATGTTGGGTGCTGTCCAATTGGGACTTTTTGCAGCAGGTGTTGTACTCTTTGTCCCCATGGGTATGGCAGGTTGGCACTTGAGCCGTAACAAGATGCTGTTTTTCAGCTGTGCCCTTTTCATCACCCTTGCTGTTGGTGTTCATCTGGTTCCATATTTCCCTTCTGTTACTTCTTTCCTTTCCTCACCAGGTTCATCAGTACCTTCATCTTTTATTGTAAATCGTGATTCTTGCTTATCGTTACTTCACCAAGTAGCATTTGATTTTCAAGAATTGGATAACAATAATAATGATACTAGTAGTGATAGTAAAAGAGGTTCTTGGAAGTGGGTTGAGTCTGGAACTGTTGTAGATTGTGGTTTCCAGAAGTTGACCAAGACTGATGCTTCAGATTTGTTAAATGGGTCATGGGTTGTTGTTGCTGGGGATTCACAGGCAAGGTTAATGGTGGTTTCTCTTTTGGAGTTACTATTGGGGACAAATGAGATGGAGATGGTAAAGGGGGATCTCTTCCAGAGGCATAGTGATTATAACATATTTGTTGATGAGATTGGGATGAAGCTGGACTTTATGTGGGCACCCTATGTGAGTAATTTGACTGATTTGATGCCGGTGTTTAAAGAAAAAAAGAGTTATCCTGATGTATTTGTGATGGGGGCAGGGCTGTGGGATATGTTACATGTAAATAATGCATCTGATTATGGTGTTTCCTTAAAGTCTTTGAAGGATTCAGTAGTGTTGTTATTACCAGTTTCTTTAGCGTTTGCTAATGATGATGGTTCTGGGACGAATGTGGGTCCAGTTAGGTCGCCCAGCTTGTTTTGGTTGGGGATGCCTAAGTTGATAAATTCAATGTTGAACACAGATGAGAAGAGGGAGAAGATGACTGATGTAATGTGGCAAGCTTATAGTGATGAGCTTTACAGAAGTAAGCTGCTTCAACAATTTGGTGGCCCGCTGTTTTTGCTGGACATCCATTCCTTGAGTAATAACTGTGGGGCTCATTGCACGGGCGATGGAATGCATTATCATGTGGCTGTCTATGAAGCTGCTGTACATATCATGTTAAATGGTTTGCTTATAGAATCTAACCAGAAGCTATGATGGAGCAATTATGGTTTTCTGTCGACTGAGTATCGCTGCGACACCCTTCCGCAATGGGAAAGGGCAATAGCATTACTTTTGTAATTGCTGAGCTCATACTTCAATAATGTAGGTGAATATTTTTTTCCAGGTCTTTCTTTGGCAACTGATATTTCAATAGCAAGAATTCTTTGATGGTAGTTCATATTCTTTTCCCCTTGTTCAATTGTATGATTACTGATACTTACACGAATTGTATTCTAGAGCAGGAGAAACTCCTCATATCTCATATTCGATTTTGATGTGAACATAGAACAATCAATGTTTGTGAAGTATGTACAATATTTTGAATATCCAATTAAGTGATTGCACATTTATATGGTCTTTTACTTGATTTTGTGTCAAGTTAACCTAATCTCTCCTGAAGCTAGTTAGATGTGATACAATAATAGATACTATCTTTTTTCTGCATCTCCAGTTAAATTAAAAAGGTTAATGGATAAAATACTTAAAAACACTTGGTGTTTCAGTCCAAAGCAATTGTTGATTTTGTTGTCAAGAAGTCCAGGATCTAAGTTTCTTGGACTCAGGTGCGGGTGTCCAATATGGGTGCGGATCTAGAGGTCGGATCTTTCATGGTCTAAATTTTAAGATTTGGAGATACGGATTCAAGTATGGATACGGGTGCAGGGATTCGGCTAAAAATAATTCAAATATTTAAAAATAGAGTTATAAAACTTAAATTATGAGATATTATGTGAAAAGCTTGAGGAGAAAATATTAAGCAAGAGAAGAATCGGGGAGGAGATACAAGGAAAAGGAGTGACATAGAAATTTCTATCTACCAAGTATTCTATTTTCTTCAATTTCACCTTAGCTTTTGTTTTGATTACAAAAATCATTGTATTTATTCGGAATTTGTCGATCGATTTTGGTCAAAGTACTTAGAATCGATTGACCAAATCGGGTATGGATCTCACACCCACGTCGTGTGAACACAGGTGCAGCACCGAAAGTGAAGAGTCCGAGCTACTTAGTCCAAGATCATATTCCTTGACTTCTCACATAGTATTCCTTGCAATTATTAGACAGATAAGTTGCAGAATTGATACTTAGTTGCAAATTATTTAAATTTGGATTTGAAGCTATTTTTGTAAATCTTTTTGATAGCTGCAAGGTCTAACTTGAGTTCATATGAGTCTTTTGTATGTTTGATGCTCGTACATTGAAGTTTGTGGTCTTGCATTAGAATTTAGAATTTCGTTTCCAGAAAGTTTTCTACACTCCCGGTAATGTCCCTTTATTATTGAGTCTTGTGATTTTATTAGTGTAGAATATGAACTGAAGCGGACATGCTAGTATGTCTTCACCAAGGAAAGAACCTGCATACATCATTTGGATAGAGGAAACTAGCAGTGTGACACACTTTAATCACATTTGAGGCTCTTAGTTTATAGCCATATGAAACCTTTAATAACTTTCTAGCTATTTCAGAAGAGTGGGAAAAAAAGATGATTTCCTGGTTGTGTTAATGATGCTTGGTGAGGAAATTTGGCTCTTTTTCTTTCTCCAAGCACGGGAATTGTTGCTGCTTTACTTTCAGCTCCCAGAAACTAATCAATCTACCAAAACTTTCTCCTCTTGATACCCATAAAACTTATAATTTCTTTCTTTGTTTTATCCACCTTCAACCAAATATTTTTTGCGTCAGTCATCGTTTAAACAGCCTCTCTACCCCCACAAAGGTAGTGGTAAGGTCGATATACATCTTACCCTCTCCAGACCCCACCTGTGGTATTGCACTAGGTATGTTGTTGTTGTTGTTGTTGTTGTTTATTGGGTGGGGAATGCACATGTGATGAGTCGACGCTGTTGAGTTCCCACATCAGTGTGGGGTTGGAAAGTTGGTCTCTTTATATGGTCTTGGCAATCCTTACATCATGAGCTAGCTTTTGATGTCGAGTTAGGCCCAAGGTCTATTTCTAACGCGTCTATTTATAAACCTCCAAGCTTGTTTGCTATGACTAAATGAAGTTTGTCTATGGTTGCACTTTGACTTTGTTTAGATATAGTTTTTTGTCAAATTTCTGAGGTGTGTTTGTGTGTGTCCTTTAGTTTGTCAGTAATCTTTGGATGGGAACAAATAAGAAGAACAGACTAGTGGACATTATAACTTTGAATTGCGAAGGTTGTGTAGTCATAGTAGTCCCTTGAAGAACTTTGGAACTTCCAGCATAAAACAGGCCAAAATGCAGTAGCATTGGGCAGAATAAGAAATTAGTTCATGACAGGATGATCTATGCGGAGGAACAGTTTCTTTGATGAATTCTTCTTGGGAATGAAGAACATGTACCTTTCTCAACTTCAAAAAACGGAGAATGAATCATAATTCTAGTGAACCCCTCAAACAATGTGGGTAATTCGAGACAACGAGGGGGGTGGGGGGTTATTTGGTTAAAAATGGGATTGAGAGGCGATGGTTCAGTCTGCGACAGATTCCAGCTGTTTGGTACAGATAAAGTTCTCCACCTCGTTTCCTTCTTCCTCTCAGTTCACTGCATACTGAAGTTTATCAATGTTTCCTGCTCCATGAGGTTATAGAGTTTCTAATATTGTGTTCTAGTTTATTTTTCTGCAATATGGATTTATATGCTGAATATTCACTAGCTGAGTGTAAATAGTGTGTATACCGACAGTCCATATTTTGTCAACAAGTTGCAGTACCCTCCATATCGTAGTTGCTCTCAAATACCAGCAGTTCTGCAAGAAGGTAGGAGGGCAGAGGCGGATCTAGGGCGGGCTTTGCAGGTTCAATTGACCCCATTACTTTCGGTTTGAACTAAGTCTACATGCGCAAAAGAAGAAGAAGAAGAAGATGAAATGTATACATATATAACAAGGTAGTAAGGTGTGGATTTCCCTTCTACCCAAATTTTGCTTTGTTTCCAAGAACTGCACCAGCTTATTTCAGTGTACAATAGATATTGATGATCCGGCCCTTCCCTGGATTGTACGTCTAGCGGGAGCTTTGTGCACCGGGCTGCCTTCTTTTCTTTTATTTGCATATATGGGGCCTAAGTAGTGAAGATATACCAAAGTTTCATCAAGCAGTTGTGTTTCTTTCTTTCTTGTGTGTGCATTGGTGTCTGCATGTGTGTGGGTAATAGAACCCGTGGACGATGACATCACCCACTTCAATGCTGTATCTCCCTCTTTATTCTTGATTTTATTAAGTTTTACGTGAGTATCGTACATACCATCCTCTTCCGACCCCGCTTGTGGGATTACAGTGGCAGTATGTGCAACAATTTTTTTCATCATAAACTATGAATCAATGTTAGCTAACCAACACAAATACTATAAACATTGAATCAGACAATATAGTTACTTACTGCCACCTTAAAGTGGCAGTTCCTTATTCTAGTTACATTCATGTTCACTAGTGTCCTAATAAAGGAATAGCATACAATAGTGATTCTTACAGCTCTGCACTCTAAAATCTAACATTTGGTAGTTGCCCAACATAAACAAGCACAAAAATGCCCTGACACTACTACTCAATCTCGACGAATCCCTCGGAAGGTCCAGGAGAACATACACAATTCCAGCAGAGTCCTACGATTCAAACTGCTTCCCTTGATATGTCTGTCCGAAATTCCAGTTCTTTGGAGCAACATTGTAAGATGTCAAGGTAACTCCAGCACTGCTGGTTATCTCGAAAGAAAGTGGTTGATTCTTCAAGTCGGCGCTTATATGCCAGTTTTGGCCCCAAATCCTACCCATAGGAAGCCATCCTGTTCTTGAACCTTTAACTTTTGCTGCCACTATATCACCCGCGCCTGCAACGTTACTGATTAACACAGACAAGAATATTCCAGCACCATTGATCGTGAATCGAACTCCTCCTTCCTTTCTGCACTTTATTCTGTTGGAAATGGTGAAAAAAGCATGCTTTAGTTTATTCATGAACTGTAGATTCAGAATGAAAGAGCTAACAAAAACTTGAATGTTCAAATAAATAGGGTTTATACATGTACTTATTCGTAATCAAGAAACAAAGCTATACTGTATCTGGAGTTCAGAGGCACTTTTGCAAGACTCAAGAAGAAGGGTTGAAATGACAGCATAGGGCATCAAGGCTCGGATTCTAGGAGAGAGCGATTAGATGAACTCTTACCTTAGTTGCCACACCACCCTTAGGGGAATATGATGCACATTCTTATGACGGGAAAATAGTTTACCCCTCCATGAACATCATTGAAATAGAGAATCACAAATAAAATTATGTGACTAGGTTCATGAGTGCCCTCCAATAAGAGAGACATTTAAATAGTTATGGACCCAAGAACCCCATATTTTCCTAAGAAATTGACCGAAATTGCTGAAATCTCCAACCTATGAACCATCCATGCTTCTTATCTTATAACAACAACTACGCGTCAATTCCAAATAAGTTGAGATCGTCTATATGAATCCTCAATGAACATGTTTCTCCGTTTAAATTCATCTCAGACCAGAATTCTTCTTTTTTCCCAATTCTCTATGGTTCAACAAACATGTCGTGCTCCCTTCAATTTTTCCAGCTCCTAAACGTTAGCTCAAATATGTTCACTCGTTAGCTATTACACATTTTTCACTAATCTAGCTTAGTGTGTGATATATAACAATTCCGCTACTTCCATTTCTTTTCAAGAATTATTTCTTCGGAATTTCTCTCTGCCACCTCTTTCATAGACCTCTCCTATCTTTCTCAAAACTCAATATTTTACTCAGCAAAGTAGGTTCATAGAGAAAAGCTTGGTAGAACATTTGGATGGAAATAGGCAAAATATATAGACCACCACCATCACAACAACAGCAACAAAGCTTCAAACCAAACTAGTCAGCATTGGCTTATATACTCTGTTAGAAGTATATGTGCATTTTAATATTAATTTTATAATATAAAAGTGCATTATATCTTGGTATATTAGTGATCATAAAGTGGAGAAAATGGTCATTATTTTTGTGTAACTTATGTAACCTCTAATGCCATAACCTACCACTAATTACCCAATTACTATCCACATCGTGACATTTACTTATGGAAGAAACACTACACCTATATAAAGGGTGCTTTCTTCCTTGTGTTGAGATATGTAAAAAGAAAGAAAGATGAGAAGTGTGGAAAATATCATAGTATACTTTTGAGGTAGCAGTGAAAGATAGAGTTGAGACAAAGAAAAATATTCAAAGTGTTCAACTAATTCACTATACAAAATAGGATAATTTTATGCTGAAAGAAGGTGTTCTTTTGGCAGAGCTTTGGATTATTCAACTAATCCGGAGTTATTTGAGTCATACAATTATATCCTTGAAGGAGACAAGTCAAAAAGTATTACTGCTAGATCGGTGAAGATTACGCGACAATTGACTTGAATCTCCTTAAATAGAGTCGATATATCCGCACCTCAACCTGAATGTTTATTCATTCTTTTTGTGTAATTTACTGTGTATTCACCGACACATCCTCAATATTCACTCCACTCCATTTTGACCCATTTCATTATACTCCGTCCCAGAATATCACATTTTATTTCTCGAGAGTCAATCGAGATAAATTTTGACAAACATCTTAAGATATATTAATCCAATTTAGCTCAAAAAATTAGTTAAATTAGCTCTCATGAAAGCGAAGTATGACAATTATTTTGGGACGGAGGGACTAGATCAGATTGAGAAATTTGAAAATTTGGTGAAGTGACTGCACTAACCTGCGATACTGAACAGGCATATTAGAAGCTTTCCAAATAGCAATTTTCTCAAAAGCTTCAATCGGCAAAACAAAATGGGCATTCGGAGGGTTACAATGTCCGCCGCCGTCAGGTTCAAATCCGTAATTCGGAGCACAAAAGTTCGTCGCCGTGACAATCACCGAAGTACCCGGAATACACCACCGGAGTTCCTCAACACACCTGACTTCAAAGCAAGCACCACAAATCTGACCCTTTTCGAAAAGCACAGTGCTCAATCCAGCTGTGGATTTACCATACCCACTTCTCTCTAAATCACCGTACCCGCACGCACCACCCACCACATCCCGCGGATCCACCGCCGCGTAGTAGGTGGCCCGTGCCGGCCTCCACTCCGATTGGTGGACGGCGACGGCGGCGGAGGAGGAAGACGGCGACCAATTGTAGTGGGAATGAGCTAGTGGGAGTGTTGTACACAGTGTGAATGTTACTAATAATTGGAGCAGCATTGTTTTGAATGTGTGAGAGAGAAAATTGGTTAGTTTTGGTTATGGAAGATTCTTTTAGTACTTAGAATTTGGAAATTTTATCACTTTTATCGTCTCAAATTATCTATCGCTGTGATTTTTAAAAAAAATTATTTTACTTGTCAATTTTAGCGGATCAAGAGAAATTTATTATATTTTTTCAATATTATTCTTATCATCAAATAACTAATTTCTGATTTTTTATTTTATTTATTTTACTTTCCTTTTAATTCTTTTTAAAAAAGAATGTCTCCGTTCTTTTTTAATAGACATTCTTTTTTAATAAATCTTTAATTCAAATTTTTCACGTAACATGTTTAAGATCATAGAATTAAAAGATATTTTGGTATATCCTATCAATTTTTAATTTAATACCACAAAATTTTAAAGTCTTCTTTAATTTTTTCGAACTTTATCAGGTCACAATTAGACAAATAAATTGAAACGCAATGAATATAAGGTAATAAAATTCCAAACAAATATTTAGGTTGGAGTGTCGAAAAATAGAAGAAGCATTTGTTAATTTAAAAATTCAAGACAAAATTAATTATGTTTTTCTTCAGATTATCCTTTGTTATAATTATTATTGAAGACTACAAATAACTCAATAAAATATATTAAACATAAAAATAAAATAAAACCATAAAACATATTAAGACAACTTACTTCACATAAAACCACATCTATAATTTTAATATATTAGTTGAATAAGCTATTAAGAAACTCCACTTAACATTAATCATGTTACAAGGACAAAACAAAAATCAATACAAACTATATTCTTTTCTTTTCTTTCTTTTTTTTCCTTCCTTTTGATTAATTAATTTTTGGATTACCAACGTGAATTGTGATGGGATGATTGAGGTTTCTTCATCCTTAATCAGACGTCTCAAGTGTGAGGTTTGATTTTGAAGAAAATCCTGTTGAGAGTGCTACCATCATAATGTGCCTTGCAATATGTGATCCAGATTAATCGCGCTCCAATACAGAAATCGAACACCGCACACCAGATGAGAAAATAAAAACTATATTAAAAATTCTTCAATTGCCTTCATAGCTTCAAACCTAGGCTCCTTAGCTTGGAACTTTGAGATCTGCATACAATTTCATATAGTCCTCAAACACAAATTTGGGATATTTTATAACTTTGTTTTTTTCTAATTTTTCAATCAATTTTGGTGATGGAAAAATAACAGCATCACTCCCTGGATTGTAAAATGATGCTATAGACATCCTGTTTCCATTTGTTTGACCAATCACTCTGTGCTCCACACTCTTATATTTTCCATTTGTGATCACCTTCAACCAAAAACCAACTTGTTAGTCTATCATATTCTTAGAGACGGATTTAGAATTCAAATTCGATAAGTTTAACTTCAAGGTTTTTAGCATTAAACTCGTTGTAATGTTAAAATCATGAATCCAGGCCTAATTTTTTATTTTTTTTTTTTAGTTGGTTTTTACACATACATGTATAATTATGCCAAAAATTATAAGTTCAGATGAATCCTTAGCCAAAAAACTGCATCCGCCTCATATTAATATAATAAATACTATAATGCACACAACAATGTAACTAGTAGCAGAGCTAAGAGTTTAAGTTTTATATATGCATTCAAAAATATTTACCCGATCAGATTACTTGAAAGATTATTATAAGTAACTCTTTGTAATAAGTTTTTTTTTCGGAGTTCATTATTATTTTATTATATGAATATTTTTAAACAAGCGGAATGATCTAAAGAATAGCTTGCAAACATGATCATACTTTATTAGTTCCCTAGCTAGATTAGAAAAATGGTCGTTGTTGAATCAACTGTGAAATATGAGCTCACTCACAAATTTGTTATTCTCACTCCGAGAAAATATGGGTGTCAAACCGAAAAAAGATAAGACGGGTTGTCCAATGATTACTTTGTAGTTCTTCTAGAGCTATTACTATTTTTGAATTTTCCTCCTTTTGTTCCCTTCCACAAACTATTTAAATTTCCTATCGAGCTCTTTAATCTAATTCTTGATTGATAACCTAAGTGATAAGTAATTAATTTATTATAAACATATTAAATTATATATTATACTGTCAGTATATATAACTTACCTAATAAATTTTTTAAAAAATGAAGTATACCTCTAGTTGGTCACCAATGTTGACAACAATGGAGTGGGGCATTGGTGGGACATCAATCCATTGGGCATCTTTTAGGAGTTGTAGTCCACTAACTTTGTCATCTTGGAACAAAAGTATGATGCCACCTGCATCAGTGTGAGCCCTTAGGCCCTTTATGAGTTGAGGTTTTGGACAAGGTGGGTAATTGGCAACCTTTGTACCAAATGTTGGACCTTTTGTACCATTAAAACACTTCTTTAGATAACCTTGTTCAAGTCCAAGGTTCTCACATAGTAAGTCCAAGAGTTGCTCTGCTAATTTCTCTAGTTTTGTTGCAAATTCCTTCATTATCTTCCTGTTATGACAAGGTACAAAGGGGGAAAATAAAAATAAATAAAACAAAACATTTAGCTTATATATTCTTTCAGTGTAAAAGATTCTTCGAAATGTTTACCACTTACTGGTTAGGTTTTGACAGTTAAATTCAGTTTTCAAGATCCCGTAACATAAGAAAGTTGCTGAGTGATTGATAAGCCCTTTTAGAGATAGAGCGGTGACTTTCTTGTAGTAGTAATTGCTATCAACAAAATTGTTCGGATAAAAAATCATTTACACATCCCAACATTGCTTTAAAAATAATTTTGAATGAGTTATTGATATAAGAAAAAGAAAAGTTATAGAATAAACGGGTCAACACAAGACATCAACCACCTAGCATGAACAATCAGCAGCAGAGCATATATACAATGTTAGGTTGGGAACTTACAACAACTTTTCAAGCACGCAACAACTATATTCACGAGTCAGCGGCGAAAGCAGAATTTTTATATCTTTAATATCCGTTATATATATAAAGGTATTTTGATCTTATATAAAAAGGAATATAGTTTGATTTTCAGAGGGATGAACTTCGGGTCGAGTTTAGAAATGGCCATATAATGGATTGATCTTGATATTTTATTCTTCACAAAAAAAAAAGTATAACAAAAATGGCTTTTATAAGGACGGTCTTGACTTTTTTGGCCCGCTTAATAATTTTTTTAAAAATACTCTCTGATTTAGAAACTTTTAACTTTTGTTTATAAGACATACATTCAAGACACTAAATTTGTCCGATTGATCAGAAATTTTATCTTATAGGCAAAAGTTAACTTAGATATATTGCTCATCATCAAACGTAACTTCTAACTATTACCCATAAGATAAATGTTCAGGATATTTTAAGACAATGAACCTGCTCAATGACCAGAAGTTCTACCTTATAGGAAAAAGTCAGAACTTAGGTATGTTGTCCATCGGACATAAGTTCTAACTTTTGTCTATAAGACCGACGTTCAGGATATTTCAAGATAGTGAACCTGCTCAACGACCAGAAGTTCTTCTTGTAGGCAAAAGTCATAGGTATATTATCCATCAGACATAAGTTCTAACTTTTGCCCAGAAGATAGACGGTCAGCATATTTCAAAATAGTGAACTTGTTCAATTGACCACAAGTTCTACCTTATGGGGAAAAAAAATACTAGAATTTATGCCTGATGAGCAACATAAATTCTTCCCAACAATTTTTTTCAAATTAAGGTCATTTAAAAAAAATTATTAAGTGAAAATAAAAATTCAAGGCTGAACACTTTAAAGAATATTAAGCGTAATTTCTCTCTTCCGCCCCTCTAGCTCTACCACTGCATTAATGGGCCTCCCCTCATATCCCTTAAACTTGATAACTCAAACTATATTGTATGGAAATATACCGGTCTTTTGATTCGGGAACAAGTTATTTTAAAATGGAAGGAGAATATTTATGAGCCATTTTTTATACGTTAAAGATATTTTTGATTCTTTTTCGATTCAGGATTAATATAACGACATAATTATACTATGAGGATTAAATAATTACGAAATTATTTAATAGATATATACTTTTGTTGGTAGATATCTAGTTCATTAGATAAAAATAGAGATATTACAGAATATAATATAGAAATCATGTATATATTTGGTCAAAATTGGATTAATTG
>JACEIK010000151.1:446813-466793 GCA_018107945.1 Datura stramonium | reverse complement strand
AGTTAATTTACATGCATCTTCGCCTTATTATATCGCTTAACTATAATAAATTTGATATAAACACCCGAATAAATATTACCAAACAAAAGAGTGATAAAAAACTTGGGAGAAAAAATATTCCGTTACCGGGAATCGAACCCGGGTCTCCTGGGTGAAAGCCAGATATCCTAACCGCTGGACGATAACGGATTGATGCTAAGTAATTACCTTAAATTATATTTAACTAAAACAAGTGAACAGTACAATGTGCTTGACGTTAGAATAGTAAGGCGGAGGAGATAACAATTCGTTTTGATATTCAATTAGATGTCTTGAGTTCAAATTCTAAAAATAGAGTCATGCATTATAGGAGTGTGTTAACCTATGTATGAAATTTTTCAATGCAAATGTAAATTTGTGGAGTTCCTCAATACATATCGAACAACAATAATTACTGATACTCTTAATTCCAAACAAGTTGGGATCGACACAATGAGTATACGATATTGAATTTCTAGTTAGTTACTCAAAAAAGTAAAATAAGACAAAAAAAAGAAATTCGTGAGCTTTATTTCATTCTTTTCGTTGCTCCTCGTCATTTGATGAACCCTTTTACCTTTCACCTAATCGATCGTGATGAAGTCAATAATAAATTCGCTGGATCATAAACCTTACGCCATGATTTGGGAAGGATATATACGAGAGACTGAGATAGAGACCGGAGATGCAAGAGTCGCCAGCTGAATCAACTAATAATAATAGGCAACAAATTATGTCGTTGAATACAACAAATCAATGTGATAATTAACACTGGGAATTATATAATATCATAAATTAAAATCATCTAATCAAATGCAAACACTTTTAGTAGCATAATAATCCCTTCGTTCATTTTTATTTATTTAGTTCAAATTTAACACGTCTTTTAAAAAATTATAATTAACATAAATACTTTATTACAATACTCGTATTAATCAGAGTTTAGCCTTAAATCTTAAAATAATTTAGAAAATAAGTAATTAATACCGAAGATAAATCATGGAAATAAATATGTTTTTCTTTTATACTGCTAAAAGTAAAAAATAAAAAAAATTATTTTTAATATAAGGAACAAAGTACGATAGAAATTAGAAAAACAAGAAACAGTGCATGCTTGCCCTGTTCTGCAGCTCCATTAAGGGAAGCTGGCGGCCCCAAACGGCAAAAGAATCCAACTGCAGCATCGCTAAGTTTCCATTTTTACACTTCTCCGTTCACCCAAAAACTCAAACCCCATTTCGGAGCATTTCCCAAAACCTCCAAATAAGAATTTTTGCCCGTTCTTTAACACCGTACAATTCAATGTCCACCTCTTCTCAGGTTCAGGTACGTTCTCTATTAGTATCATTTTCGATCAATTAATCAATTGATTACGAATTCATTCCGACCCGTGTTGTTCTAGTACTGAAGAATTTACTCTAATAAACAAATTTGAAGTTGGCTGAAACTAGTGATTCTCTAAATTGGTATCGTACATATCAGTAGCATGACTTTGTTGTCGTCTAGTTTTTTCTTTCTTTCTAGTTCTTGCATTGATTTTGTTGTGTTTTTGATTAAAAAAGGTTGGATTTTTGGTGCCTCTAAGTGATGATTTGGAAGAGGATGAGAAAAAGTTCAATACCCAAGAGTCCATTTCTCTATTTGTAGCATTTTGATGGATTAACCAATTCATCCCCAAATTTATTCTGACCCGTTTCATTATAAACCAAATAATTTACTCTAACAAACAAATTTTGAAGTTGGCTGAAACTAGAGATGCTCTAAATTGGTGTCATACATATCAGTAGCATGAGTTTAGTTTATTTTCATTTTTTGTGTGTTTTCTAGTTCCCACATTGATTTTACTTAATGTTTGATGTAAAAAGGTTGGAATTTTGGTGCCTCTAAGTGATAATTTGGAAGAGGATGAGAAGAGTGCCATACCCAAGATTCCACTTTCAGAAGGCCCTAATTGTGTCGGCCGCGATTGCATTCCAGTTACTGATAAGCGGCTTAGCCGCAAGCATCTTACTATCACTGCCACCTGCACTGGCTCTGCTGATGTTGTCGTGGTATTTTTCCTCACCTTTTTCCTTTCTTCACGGTCATATTCATGTATTATTGATTGTTTAAATATATCAATCAATCATTCAACGATGACTCAATCTCAAATTAGTTGAGTCAGCTCTGTCTATGAACTCCATTCTGGTCGAATTCAGTATTTGGATGATTCATTGTAGTTAATATCAAGCATAAATACATGTACACAAACATTCCCGTGTGCTTGTGTGTTTATTGTGAATTATCCTTTTGTAACCTGTGGATGCTAGGATTCTTGACAATATGCTTGTTCGAGTCTGCAGTTTTGATGATGAATTTTCTGCAAAGTTTCCTAGGCTTGTATACTGAGGGATTGGTGGCAATTCTTGAAAGTGTGGTGCTTAAATTCATGTATACATAGATTGTTAAATGCATGAGTTCTGTCTACATCTTGTGATAGCATTTCAACTTATTTACAGATGTAAAAGTATGCTGGTGTCCTTCTGAATTTCCATAAAAGTCTTTTCTTTGGAATAAACATGGGGGCTGGATTGCAGGAAGGAACAAATCCAGTTGTTATAAGATCAAAGGGTGAGAGAAAGAAGCTTTTGTCTAGAGAGAGGTGGAAACTTGGAAGTGGTGATGTCATAGAGTTGATACCTGGGCATTACCTATTTAAGTATGTTAGCACAGTTCCTAAGGATGAAACTTCACCAAGCAATCATCAAAAAAGGCCTTTTAGTGAAGAAAGCATTACTGACAAAGGCCAGATG
Source organism: Datura stramonium (assembly GCA_018107945.1). Taxonomy (NCBI): domain Eukaryota; kingdom Viridiplantae; phylum Streptophyta; class Magnoliopsida; order Solanales; family Solanaceae; genus Datura; species Datura stramonium. The sequence continues at coordinate 463,983 of JACEIK010000151.1, read as the reverse complement.
CACAGTAAGAAGAAAGCTCGAGAAATCTGTCAAGAGGAAGCTTCAAAAATGGTATGGGTTTCTTTGTTTCCTCATTCTGGTTTTGAATAGATAAGAGTCTTTTAGCACGTTGTTGGAAAAAAGTATGTAGGGAAAAAGTTTCAATTTATTACTTGTTTAAATCTTTGGCTCACAGATTATGTTGCACAACAATGGCCAAGAAACAAATAGTTCTGCAGAGGCCATATGTCAGTTTAGGGTTCCCAAGCACAAGTTGCCCCTCACATTCAGATTGATGAGAGTGCGTGGGCTGCCGGCATGGGCAAATTCAGAAGCTGTTTCTATTAGTGATGTTATTCAGGTAGAGTTATGCATTGTGGTTCTTTCGGGGTTGGTTCTCTTTGGATGAGATGTTGGTCCTTCTAGGTGAATTACTGTTCACAAATTAGTAAAGGGGCAAAAGAAGATGTGACGTCAAGTTTGCTATTGAATTCCCTGATCTGATGCTTCCTGAACTCGTGATCCTAGCTCCTTTCTTTTCTGAACTTTAGACTCTTGCACGTATTTATTTTTGTTAAAGGACTCTTGTATTAATTCATCCAATACTCTTCTACAATATAAAGTTTATAGGAGCTATCTGGCAGCAAAGACTTTAAAGCTATGCCGTTTAACAGGTTCCAAGTGCTCACCATGTTATTACAGAATGTGTCCTATAGATAGTTACTACTTGGTAAAATGTCCCACAATGGTTGAGAAAATAGGTGGTTCTCCTTATATGGTATTTTAGGCAATCCTCATCACATGAGCTAGCTTTTGGGGTTGAGTTAGGTCCAAGGTCCATTTTCCTTACATGGTTAGAGTCAGATCATTCCTATTCTTAGTTTCACCCAATCTTGCATCTCATGCTATATTTCAAGCGCCAGATGTCTAGCCCTGGGCCGCTGGGCGTGCAAGATGTTAGAATATCTCACATTGGTTGGGGGAATGGGCTGATGTCTCCTTATATGATTTTGTGTTTTGAGCATTTTTCACCTCACACTCTAGCTTTTGGAGTTGAATTAAACTCAAGGTCCACTTGCCATATGATAGTTGATAAATCCTTCTATATGTGTACTTGCACTTGTTGGATAATGTCTATGTTTGCGTTGGCAAATTGACATTGGGTCCTATTTTATCACAGGGAAATGTGCTTGTAGCTATCCTCTCAAATTACATGGTGGATATGGATTGGCTACTTTCTGGTGAGTTCTGTCATTTTTGCCCCATCATTTGTTTTTTATTTTGTTAACATTGTCTATTTCTCCTATTATTTATGTGCTTCAACATCTTGGGTTGTCCGATGAAGTGGTTTCCTAACTTACCAATTCTCTCCAAGTTTACTATGCTATTGCTGATGCAACTATCTAGTTTTTTTCCTTTCAGACTTTTCTGGTTGTAATTTTAACTTGTTAACATTACATCAAAGTACAACTGCATGCAGTCTTATAAATGTCTCTCTTGCATACATCTTATGTGTGCTTATTTGTGGTTGACATATACTCTGTACAAGTTTATTTGCTTTTATGAACTAAGTTAATCTTTTTTCTGTCTGAAGACTGGTTTCCTTGTCCTTTGTAATGCAGCATGTCCAACTCTTAAACGGATTCCTAATGTTCTCGTCATTCATGGAGAAGGTGATGGTTCCCTGGAGTGCATGAAGGTTAAAAGAATTTTAAGTTATGAGAATCTGATGTTGTTGGAGCTTCTCTTAGATTAAAAATTTCTACTTCATTGTCTTCTTCCTTCACAGAGAAGCAAGCCTGCAAATTGGATTCTGCACAAACCTTCTTTACCCATTGCGTATGGAACACACCATTCAAAAGCTATGCTGCTTGTCTATCCAACAGGAGTTAGAGTTATTATACATACTGCAAACTTGATAAATGTTGATTGGAATAACAAAAGCCAAGGATTGTGGATGCAAGATTTCCCCTGGAAGGAGCAAAACAATTTGGGCAAGGATGGTGGATTTGAAAATGATTTGGTTGATTATCTAAGCACGTTAAAGGTACAGATGAATTCAAACCCAAAACCAAAAATAACTTTACATTGCATTGAACAACTTTTTACGTTCTAAAAATATATTTAACTTAAATACATCTAAAATTTTAGCCATCTTCCTCACACTTGATACAACAATAACAACATACCTAGTGTAATCCCAAAGGTAGAGTCTGGGGAGGGTGGTGTATACGCAACCTTACCCCTACCTTGTGTAGGTAGAGAGGATATTTCCGATGGACCTTCGACTCAGTAAAGCATAACAAAAACAATATGAAAAGAAAATATAGTGCTGAAGAAACCATGATGAAGATAAAGGAGAAAAAAATTAATAGTCGCAACAAATAATATCATGATCAGGGCAAAGGAAGCAACACCATAATAAAATCAAAGACTAAGATAGTATAAGAGTAATAATAATGATATTGATAAGGAAATTAGGCAAAGCTCGACTATCTACTAACCTTCAACCCTAATGTTCAACCTCCATATCCTCCTATCTAGGGTCATGTCTTCAGTGAGCTGCAGGCTAAGTTGGTCGGACTTGTGTGCTGGTGTCCAATATGGGTCCGGATTCATGATCTAAATTTTAAGATTTAGGGGTATGGATCTAGGTATAGATATCGGTGCATGGATTCGGCTAAAGATAATTCAACAAATATCTAAAAATAGAGTTATATGTCTAAACTATGAGAAAGTATGTGGAAAACTAACAAGGTATTCCGAGGAGAAATTATTGATATGAAATATAAGGAAAATTATTGACATATAAATTTCTATATACAGGATATATTTCATTTTCTTCAATTTCATCTTAACTTTTGTTTTGATTACAAAAATTATTGTATCTGTCCCGAATTTCTTCGTGATTTTGGTCAAAGTACTCAAAATCGGTTGACCAGATCCGGTACGGATCCCATACCCATACCTACACGGACGTCGTGTTGACACAGGTGCAGCATTGAAAGCGAAGGATGTGTGCCATATCCTGTCTAATCACCTCTCTCCAATACTTCTTTGGCCTACCTTTACCTCTACCTCTCCTCATACCTGCCATAGCCAACCTATCACATTTACTGCGGCATCTGTGCATTTCCTCTTCACATGTCCGAACCATCCCAGTCTCGCCTCCCCCATCTTGTCCACCACAGAGGTCATTCCCACCTTATCCCGAATATCTTTGTCTTAATCCTATCTCTCCTAGTATGCCCATACATCCATCTCAACATCCTCATTTCCACTACTTTCATCTTCTGGATGTGCGAGTCCTTGACCGGTCAACACTGTACTGTACAACGTAGCCAGTCTTACAACTACTTTATAAAACTTACCTTTAAGTCTTTGTGACACATTCTTATTACACAAGACATTGGATGCAAGCCTTCGTTTCATCCCTCCCGCTCCGATTCGATGTGTAAAATCATCGTCAATCTCTCCATTTCTTTGAATTATTGACTCAAGATACCTGAAACTTCTTCTCTTGGATATGGCTTGTGTACAATCCTCACTTCCACATCTGCCTCGTGAACCATCATGTTTCTGCACTTGATTTTTAGGCTTCCTTCTTCGTTGACAGACTAATTGAAGAAACATTATTGGCTTTTCATTAGTTGCCAATCTTCATACTCACGAAAATAGAGACATAAAAGAGGAAGGTATGAAAATGCAACAGCCATACTTTCACTATTGTGGACCTGCTAATATAATGCACCTTCGGGCAGCAAACTAACATTGAAAGACATGTTATTGACTTTTCATTTGTTTGCCAATCTTCATGCTCACCAAACTATTGGCTTACAAAGAGGAATGTGTGAGAATTAACTCTTTTCAATGTTGTCTTATCTTCTATACAACTTTTTGTGCAAATTGCAACAACTGAGTCACCATTATACTACTATTATTTTATAACCTCAAGAGTTGCATCCCTTTGTAAAGCTTATTCCAAAGAACTGTACAGATTGAAGTGTGAATTAGCTTAACCTGGATCTTAAACAAGGAACTAATCACTGTTTTAGTTCATGGGTTCAGAAATTAAATAGAGAGTTGCGGACAGCCTCTATGCAATTACTTTTTTAATGGCCAGACCACAAGCTTGGCCATGACTGGAGCTAAGGCATAGTTGCAGAGACAGTAGGAACATAGACCAGGGAAAATCCCTTCAACTATCTGGAGGACACTGAAAAATACACCTCTATCAATTTCCAAAAAAGAAACACCTCTCTATTTGCTGTGTCCCATGTTTTTAGTTTTTGGTTTCTTAACCTTGATGCCCAATTTATTCACTCTCTGTGGAGAGCTATGACCGTATGTATCTGTAGATGCTGCATATCATGGTATTTTAAAGGAAACTCTACCTTGTTCTGCAATAAATCAGGACCAAGGAGCTTCACACTTTCTTGATGTCTGCATCTGATGGCATTTTGCTTTTTCCATTTTTATGAATTCACCCTCTACTGTCGGAGCATTTCCCTCTTCCTTGAACTTGTTTGATTCCTTTTTTTTTTGCAGTGGCCAGAATTTACTGCTAATATACCAGCCTTTGGAAGCTGCAAGATCAATTCCTTGTTCTTCAAGAAATTTGATTACAGTAGTGCAGCGGTATTTGCTCATTTCTTTTATTGTAATGATCTTTTGTCAACCTAGCTGAAACTGTCTCCTTTGTGCAAACATTTCATGTGATGATTCAGTATTCAGACAATGTGATGCCTGAGATTTTACCAACTCCCAGGGCATAATATTCTTTTCCTTACTGTCAGCTCTCTTCTCATTTACAGCTCATAGGCAGCCCTCACCATTAAAAGGAGAAAAAGAAAGGAAGAAATAAAAAGCAAAATAGAGCTGACAAACATGCATTTCACTCTCACATTTCGAAACCATGTGCCTTTGTTCGGTGAAAATGTTTGCTTGCACATGTGTGAGAATAGGAAATGAAACCCTGTATAACAGGGTGCTATCCCTTCTTTCACTATTTATCAAGGTGACTGATTCTGCGGTTAAGATTATTGTATCCATGTCGGGACAGAGGTTACAAGAAGTGTAAATCGTTGCTTGGAATTTTTAAAAAGCTGTGTTGGGGGAACTGTTTGTGGTTCCATTTAAGGTGCAATGTGATAACATGACCTTGAAGTTGTCATTTCTCCAATTCCAGGTCAGGTTAATTGCATCTGTGCCTGGATATCATTCAGGTCCTAGTTTGAGGAAGTGGGGACATATGAAGTTGCGTACTATCCTTCAGGAATGTACTTTTAGCAAAGAATTTCAGAAGTCTCCTCTTATTTACCAGGTATCCTTATCATTTTGAGCTCCATTCAGCTCCAAGGATTCTTTTACCAGATTTTTCTATACCTCTGCATTATCAAATATCATTAACGCCTGTGCCTTCATTCTACACTTTCACCCGATTTATGTGATACGTCAATTGCCTCCTGCAGTTCTCCTCCCTAGGCTCTTTGGATGAGAAATGGATGACGGAGTTTGCCTCTTCAATGTCGGCTGGAGTTACAGACGATAAAAAACCTCTGGGCAATGGGGAGCCAATGATAGTATGGCCCAATGTAGAAGATGTTAGATGTTCTTTGGAGGTAATATTGAACAAGTCCTATTAGACTATTAGTGGCATCACTAACCTGAATATGGATGTCAAACATAAGTTATATTGTCCCTTCAATTCTTTTGGTTTCTCGATACCTTGAGAATCCTCTCCTCTGCTATATAAAGGATAATCCGCAGCCTATTAGTGGCATTGACCTAAGACTGTACTTTATATATATTTTTTAATCAGTTGAAATTTGCAATAGATGTGATTGAAATACCTGATAAGTTACACTGAAATTGCTGTCATTCTATTTTAGATGCTTGCTGATCTTCATAAGTGAAATCTGACTCTTCCTTTGATTTACTGATCATGAATTTTAGTGCAACTTGCTTCATCTTCTAGGGATATGCAGCTGGAAATGCCATTCCCAGCCCATCAAAGAATGTGGAGAAAGAATTTCTGAAGAAGTATTGGGCTAGATGGAAAGCTAGCCACACTGGTCGTTGGTATAGTATGCTTATAAAGTTTTGCATTTTGGAAATATTAGTTTCAATAAAATATTCTGGAATCCTTTGAAACCCTGTGCATTTCTCTCTTAAATTCCTAAACCTATGGATGCATCAGTTAAAGCTTAAACCTATAAAGTAATCACTTATGTGTCAGAATCATAGAAAATCAGGCGTAGTCATGTTAAGTAGTTGCATACTTGAATAATCACACGAGTTCTCTTCTTTTTTCTCTTTAATGACCTGCCTACAGTTTTCGGGCTAGCCAAATGTAAAGAAATTGATTGCCCAAGACCATATAAGGATCAAACAAGCCATCCCTCCGCCAATGTGCTGCGGGCCTGCCAACTGGAACATGGACAATGTAACATGGGGCGCAAGATGGGTACATACAAAAACAGGAAATAATCGTTTTTTTTTTAAATTCGGAGTAGAGAAAGTGAAGGAAATTTCTCTCAGAAAAGAGGGTAAAGGAACTAGACAAGAGAATTTTTTTAGGAGTAGGGACTCAAATCCTTGGTTCTAAGAGAAGAAATGGATATGGGGCCTAACTCAACCCCAGTAGCTAGCTCATGAGATAAGCATTGCCCAAAAGCGTACAAGGAGACAAAATAGGGAGCGAAGTGGTGAAAGAGTGCTTATACTTGTGGATGTTCTCTTGTGGTGGCAATGAAGGCTGTCGCACTAGCTCTAACCTCTCATAAACTTGTCTCTAGTGGCAAGGGAAGGCTATGGGACTACCATAACCTTTTCTAAGCTTCTTGCTGATAGGGTTTCTAGTGGTAAGAGTCAAAGCTTATGCATGCTGTTGTCTGATCAAAAAGAGCTTATGCTTGCAGTTGCTGCTTTTATTCTAGTTCAGCTGTATGCTTTGCTGAATAAATTGCTAGGCGAATGTTATAAACTCATAAAATATATCTTACTTATAAAATGATGTGGTGATTGTCCCATGTTCTGAGTGGCATAACAATGTACAAAGGAGCTCCTTGTGAAGCTGACGTAGAATCGCTGCTGCTTCTGAAAATGCAGATGTACTTGCTTACTCACATGAATAAAATTCCAAACACTTGGTATCATCTATTGCCAGTACCAAGTACATTAAAAGGCATATTCAATATGTAGTTCCAGTGAAGCTCTAATGTGGCTGCATAAATTTGTTTCAATTCTGACCCATTGGAACAAACAATGTTGCCAAATGCGCGCTGAAGTCCTGAAGCGAGGCCGAAAACATGTTTAGCACTTCACCTCACTTAGTAGGTGCTTCAGTGTCGTTATCAAGACTCTAAGACATACTTTTCATTGCCAAAGAGCGTAATCCTGAAGTTTTGACACTAAACAATTGATATTTCGCTTTATTGTAAAACTTCTTTTTTAAAATTTCTCAGTCCTTTTTTTGTGTTGTTCATGCTTATAATTATTGGTCTTGGACTACACATACATATTTGTAGTTTTTCTCCATTTGTGCCTTTCTTCATTAAAGCCCATGATATATTTGCGCTTTACGCTTAAAGCCCCAATGTACCTTAGTGTTTTTCTGCGCTTTCACCTTTGATATCACTGTATTGCATAATCAGGGATTTAGCTCCTGTTTTCATTGATTTTCTTGAGAAAGGATACTTACCTTTTGTTCTTCAAATCTTCAGCCGTGCGATGCCTCATATTAAGACATTTCTACGTTACAACGGTCAATCGTTAGCGTAAGACTTCTAAGACCTTTATCTTAAGATTTGATTTCCCACCAGTGTTGGATGATTGCTTTTGTTAATATTTTTTTTTTCTCTGGTAAAACAGGTGGTTCCTGCTTACTTCATCTAACCTCAGCAAAGCTGCATGGGGCAGTCTTCAGAAGAACAATTCTCAGTTGATGATTCGTTCCTATGAGGTATTTGTGTTCCTCTCTGGAGGCTAGAAGCAATGTTATCAAAAGCGAAAATCGCAAAAAAGCTCTAAGGTCCGTTGGAGCTTTAAAAGCAAAGCGCAAATAAAGCGTGGGCTTTAATGAGAAAAGGCGCAAATGGAGAAAACATACAAATATATATATGTTTAGTCTAAGACTAATAACTACAAGCTTGAAAATAAATATGTGGACAAAGAGATCGAATTTTTTTAGGATAAAATGAAATATCAATTGTTTAGTGTCGCCTCCTCAGAAGACGCTCATTTGCAAGGAAAGTTTGTCTTAGAGCCTTGAGATGACATTAAAGCGCACATTAAGCGAGGCGAAGTGCTCAAGGTGTTTTGAGCCTCGCTTCAGGGTTTAAGCGCGTCTTTGACAACACTGGCTAGAAGCATCCAAGAAACGAACTGACATAGAGACTGATGAAACTTGGTAAAAAGATCCAAATTTACACCTGAACTATCAACTATTGCCTTTCGTTACTCTTTCGCCAACAAAAATGCACTTGCCATTATGATTTTAGACCAGTTGTGCCCTTTTTAACTAACGAGCAACAGCCCTCTGCATGCCCATTTTAATCACTCCCACTATAGACCACTGCTGCTTTCGCGTGGATGTGGAAAAATTTCCCCTTTACCCCATTTCGCCCGAAAATTGAATCAATCTTTTATTTGTACTAGTTTTCCTTGATTAACATTGACATCTTGTTTGTACTTTAGATTTCATCTTGACTTGAGCTTCCAAAACGACACTGTGATTGTAACTTATTTCTGTCCCTGGCAGCTCGGGGTGCTCTTTTTGCCATCTTCTGTTAAACGTGGCTGTGGATTTTCTTGTACAGATAATGGTTATCCATCAGGGGTACGACTATCATCAAGTTTTTTTCGTGTTAAATTTATTCTTTATTAGCTTCATATGTATCATTTGGTTCTTAATTCTTCGGATTTACAGGACGAAACTAGCATGCACGAAGGGAAAAAATTAAAGCTGGTAACTCTAGCCTGGCAAGGAAAGGGGAATGATGATTCTTCTGAAGTAATCAAGTTGCCAGTGCCTTATGAGCTTCCTCCAAAACCATATTTCCCTGAAGGTCTTAGCTCTATTTTAATGATCCTCTATAACAAATTTTCACCACAACGATCGTGTTTTCTTTGGAACCAATTTCTTATGTTATATTATATTATATGTTCTGTATAACAACATTTTGCTACAGCAGCCAAAAAATATCCAAGACAAATGATGTTGTTATAGAGAGGTTTGACTGTGTACTACTCTCAGATTTCATCACATTCACTTCATTTTTTCGTTAAATGCAGATATTCCTTGGTCATGGGATCGTCGATATACCAAGAAAGACGTTTATGGACAAGTCTGGCCGAGATAAGTAAAGCTATACACCACCCGGGGCTCCTGATATTCTCAAACGATGAGATCATTGTGTTAGGTGAGACGTTAAATGAACGATCGACACTAAGATTAGAGCTGTTGCTTCTGTTTTTTCATCAGTTAGCACTAGATTAGAATCATTTCTTCTGTATATATATTCTTAGGCATGAATCTCTGTAATGTTATTAGAGTACCATTTATTTGATTTGTTTTTCCCACCTTGCCTTGTACTTTTAGGGGTCATTTGATTGGAAAACAAGTTATTCCGGGATAACTAATTCTGGGTTTAGTTATTCCAGGATAACTAATTTCGGGTTTAGTTATCTCGGAATTATTATCTCATCTTCAATAAAGAATAAGGAATAAATTCGAGTTTATCTCATGTTTGGTTGAGATAAAATCTCATGATCACTTATACTTGGATTATTTATCCCACATTGATGGTGGGAGATATAACACTATAATCTCGGGATAACTAATTTCGGGATAAATTATTTCGAGATTTTATCTCAATCAAACATGGGATAAGCTCATATTTATTCTTTATTTTTCATTGAAGTTGGGATAATAATTTCGGGATAACTTGTTTCCTAACCAAACAACCCCAGTGTTCTTTCTGGCAATAGACTAGAGGCGGAGCTTAGATTTTGAACGGCGATTTTAAGTGCTAATAATTGAGTTTCAAATTTAATGAATTTCTCAATACAAATATATTATTTGAGTAAAAACTACTGAGTTCGGTCGAATTCTACCTCCGCTCCAGCTAGCAATGTATCCATATTCTCCAATGCCTATCATCTTTGGAATCGGCTTTTGCGATTGATAAAAATAATAACTAACTTGCTATTACGTATTAATAGCTACTCCTACTATTTAAGGAGACCATCATCTTATTAATCATCGATGTGAGATTTTTTCATTCTTTAACAATTTTTTGATTTATTTCACAAAGTTCTCACCTGAATAAAACACGCGGCGTGAATAATACTATTTGTACAAATCTTAAATTATCCTATTTGTAGAAATCTTTAGAAAATATTTTTTCTTTCAAACGGTTATTACGCGACGTGAATCTAAATTAAACGGTAATTAAATTTTAGGTTGTCCACCATGCTCGGATCCTAATAATGATAAACGTCAATATCCTGTAATAACTGAAAGAGAATTTTGGCACCTGAGATTCCAACAAGAATCCAAATGTGTGGATCAATCTAAAAGTTGAAAATTGTCTGTTTTTTGTTTTTGTTTGTTTCTCTCTCTATATAAACCTTTTCTCTCTCTCTACTCTCTCATTTCATTTTTTTTTTCCTACACAAAAAAAATAAAAAAATTCTCAAGATTTCCAGTTTCATCTCTCCACCACCCACCCCCTACCCCTGTTTCTTCTGCTGGGTCAGGTAAAATTTTCCTCAATTTCCAATTTTTTTTTATTTTTTATTTATCAAGATTGTATTTTTATTCTTTTTTGTTCTTTGTTCTTTAATGTAATCTTGTTGTTTAAAGTTTGATATAATATTTATGGTTGTTTATAGTAATTCTAGCTGATTTCTTGATTGATTGTTTGATACCCTGAATTGCATTTATGGTATTGGATATAATGAATGAAATATCCCACGTCGGTGAATGGAAATCCTCAACTCCTTATCGCTTGGGCAATCCTCCAACATTTAAGGTAGCTTTTGAGCTGTGAGTTAGACGCAAGACCTAATTTGAAATAGTATCAGAGCTAGGTCCGATGTGGGCCCCCTGGAAACCGGGCAATCGCATCCATAAATGTGCACGCAACAGATTCTTGGACCCCATATAGGCTTGTTAATTTTGTTTTTCTTGATCTCTATGTGTTGTTAGTTTTAGTAGATTTTGACCTCTAATTTGTTCTTGAAATTGATATTGAAGAAATGATGAAACAAAAAGGACCATCTTTTTTATAACCATGAAGAGGGATCATCAATCAAAATATGATTCAATCACAAATTAGTTGGGGTCAAACGAAGTGGGAGAACGAAAAGGATATCAAATGATGGATTCACCATATAAGAACATTAAACCCAAGAAAGACGGATATTATTGTTTTTCAAACAGCAGCAGATCAAACAAGAACTTGATGAGAAAAATCCGCTTACAAAAGAAAAAGATTGTAATTTCAATGCCTAGCATCCCCCGATAACCTAGGATTAGTGGTGATACAGTTGATGTGGTATCTCGGAAATAGGGATAAGAAACAATTTGTTTCTTGCTAATCAAGGTTTTGTTTTAGTGGCATCCTGTCTGTAAATAGGTCTCCACGCCTTTCAATCATGTTCTTTCTTGCTTGGTGTATAGCATTTAGGTCGCAGAAATGGATGCTTTCGCAGTTATAGAGAAGTTTGAGTCTATCGTAGCTGACCGCAGGTTGGATACTGTCCTCTTGTAACGAACGGGTTCTTTTCCACGAAGGAAAACTCACTCTTGCGTTCAAGATTTTCACACTAGTTCATTTTCTGATTGATTAGAAAGACGAACCCTGCCCCCCTAGCCTTCCAACGAGAAAGACTTCAGCATAAAAGTCAATTTCTGTTCTTCCTGTTTCCGTAGCTGTAGACATATATTATTCCCTGAAAGGAATGCTACTTTTAGGTTGAATGTGCTTAATCAGAATTGCAATGATCAATGAAATCTATCAATAATATTGACAGACTAAACGAGCAATTATCTCTTTCGTCAAATAACTGAACCTTTTCTGTCTTTTTTTTCACGCGAATGCTAGTCTGTTACTCTGTTCGTATATCCATTTTGTGCTTGCAAGTGAATTACATCCTTATGTTTTCATTTCAGCTGGAATTTTGCATTCAAGGTTGTTCACTGTACTTCTGAAAGCTAGGTTCATGTCTGAGCTCGATATTCAAGTCCCTACCACCTTTGGTACGTCAGTATCTATTCTTCGTTATCAGTGGCTTTCCCTTATAGTTCCATATCCTTTTACTTCTCTTTTTCACTTCCTCGAGAACAGTTGTTGGTACGTCGTATGATCAGTTCATGTTGTAGTATGTTGCTGATGCAATTTAGTTGTGCTAGTCCTATACAATCCTCCCTTTCTCCATCTTAGGAGTGTCTTTGAATTTCAATGCAGCCACTGAAAACCGATTATTTCTCTCTTTTCAACTAATATTCTTGACAACCAACTGATTGGAGTAACATAGTTTTGTACCTTGTATGGTGTGGACAGATCCGTTCGCTGATGCAAATGCTCAGAACTCAGGCGCAGGTGCAAAAGAGTATGTGCACATTCGAGTTCAGCAGCGAAATGGCAGGAAAAGTCTGACTACCGTCCAAGGCCTGAAGAAAGAATTCAGCTACAACAAGATTCTGAAGGACCTCAAGAAAGAGTTCTGCTGCAATGGTACCGTTGTGCAAGATCCAGAACTCGGCCAGGTGAACTACTGATCCTATTTCTTTCTTTCTTTCTCCTCTTTTGAGCAAAGGACTTAAGGAAGGCGACTCTCGTTCTTTGGACCTACCTATGACTAAATAAAAACGAGTTCTTCACTCTTTTTCACATAGTTGATGCTATCGAGGAACAAAAGACTAAGCTTTCTCTCTGAGCTACCGAGGAACAAAGGACTTAAGAAAGGGGACTCTCATTCTTTGGACCGACCTACGACCAAATGCACGGAATTTTGGAGATTTGATCGACCGTCTCTGTTTGGCCCCAAANCAATTATTTGTACATATTCAGTCAAATTTTTAACACATGCCCCTTTGGATGAACTCTTCTAGCTTGTTTGATCTCTACTGATCATTTCATTCACACAGGTTATCCAACTTCAGGGCGATCAGCGGAAGAACGTGTCAACCTTTCTCGTACAGGTTTAATTCATCCTCTCCCCGTTCCTCAACATCCGATATCCATAATCTAACAACGATTTTTAGTAAAACACGATTTCTCAGATTCTTTTCGTGATTTTTTTTTAGGCTGGCATTGTGAAGAAGGACAACATCAAGATTCATGGTTTCTAAACACAGAGTAAAAGAAGGGGATTGATGCACATTTTGAGATTTGCAACTTTCCAGTTTGTTTAATTACATCAAACGCTATGAGCAACGGTTTCTGAGTTTATTAACACCTTCTGTGACATTCAATTTTCCCCCCCATATTAGCAGAAGCTGTTATATTAGTAGCTTGTTGATGTTATCTGGTGGGTTGTATATTGGTATGCTGCTATTTCTGAATCCCCAATGGAGGTGGAGAATCTGCCAAAAAGTTTACCAGATTATATTCTATTTTGGATGAACATTATATATATATATGTTTCATTTTGTATATAATTTACTTATACTATCAATATTCATTTGTCTCCGGTTTGAGTCCGGGCGACACCACTCTTTTTTCTCACTTTGTGGGACTATACTGGACATGTTGTTGTTGTTGTTGTGTAGTATCAATATTCATTTTGCTTATTTCATGAGCTTTTTGTTTGTGTTTAATGTAGTTGCATTTTGCAAATTGGGATTTGTTTAAATTACAATGAGCATGTGTGTGATCTAGTCTTGTAATCCTAGAGCAAAGGGTACACTACTACTCCCTCCGCTTCAAAATAAGTAGTGTTTTAACCTTTGATTTTGTTTCAAAATAAGTGGTGTTTTGCATAATCAAGAAGACACTAATGTCGTTCTTTCAATTTTACCCTTATTTAAATGGAGAGAGTTTTAGATAACCAAGAAAATACTAAAGCGTTACGTCTTTCTCAAGATATTTATTAAGGGTGAGTGGGTAAAAGTACATTTTTCTTTCTGGAAATGAGTACTTTTCTTAAGGGGTATGCCAAAACTAAAAACACCAGTTATTTTGAAACGACGAGAGTAGGAAAAAAATGCTAATTTCCGACGAACGTCCTGTCAAAAATTGGCTCGTCGCTAAAGGATTTTTGACAAAAAGGTCGTTAGAAATTTGATTTTTCCTTTAGTAGTGGTATATGGTAGTGGCGCGAAAGTTAGAAATTTTGATATGGATGTTCAAAGATACTTCAAAGATTTAATATATATAAAAGAAAAGTAACATTTGACCTACATATATAGTAGTATAATTTTCCGCTGAAAGCTGTTCTACTGACCCACCCTTCGATATACATAGCTATGCCCTGGTATGTAGGGATAAAGGGGGCAAATTTCATATAGCTCCTCGAATTTTTCATATTGTCAGTTACACACCTAAATTTTGCCGGAGACTTATGACCCCCTTTGTACTTGTCCAAATACATCATCATTTTTCGTGATGGTGTGGCCGAGAAAGAGTATTCGCTTTCTTGGACGTGTGTGAAAAGTTTTAAAAAAATTGATTTCCTTCGAGAAACCTCTTCTTTTTTTTTCTTTTTCGTTCGATGTCTAATACCTACCAGCTTAAAGAGCATACCAAATAATCTTTAGTCACCGAGCTATCTCTAGCTCAGCGACCCACAACTCACAAAATGAGCCATTAAAAGGTATTATCAATACATATGGAAAAAAAAACTTTTGAAACTTGTGACGTTAAAATTCATTTAAACAATTAAAAAAATAGAACGTTTAATCTATTATTGACTGAATTTTAAATTAATTTTTTAATTTTCCAAATAAAGGAACCCAACAACCCCTTTAAGAGTAGCAATAGGCTCTTTTCATTACCTACCATTCAACAGTCAGCGCCTTCCTTTCCTAGATATATGTGCTGTTTTACTTACTATTTTAAGTTTACGGGGTCGACCGAATTCAGTAATTCTGACCTAAATTTTAAAAAAATAGAATTTCGAACCTATAAGTTTTAAATTCTGGCTCCACCCTTGATTTTAAGTCATCCAACAATGTATTGGAAGGTGACGGTAATCAAGGGCGGAGCTAGAGTACAGGTTACGGGTTCAGCCAAACTCAGTAATTATGATCCAAATCTCCATAATTTTTTTTAAAAGAAATTCACCGAACATGTAAAAATTATTAATGTAAAATCGATTAACTATAAAGAAGCAGAATCCCGAACCTATAAATTTCAAATCTCGACTCCGTCTCTCGAAACAAGGAATGTACATATCCTGACTTATTATTTAAAGTCTCATTCTCTACTATTAGTCTTAATATGGCAGATTCTTCAGACCAATTTTCTTCCTCTGATTATTTTCCTGTTGATTTTCAAGGTATTTTATTTTCTTCTAATTCATGTTTTATTGTTTTGTAATTTTATTCCGAACAAATTAAGATCGATTATATGAATTTTCACTGTCCGTACGTATCGTTAAAAAAATGTTTGTTTAATATCAGGAAAAATATTGAAAGAAGGTGAAATTGATTTCACTAAAGATGAAGAAGCTTTGATAATAAGGATGTACAATTTGCTTGGCAAAAGGTTTATATTCTAATTTTCTTCATAAGTTTCTAATTTTGAAAGCTTTGCTAATTTTTAAATTTTCTATTTTATCCTTAACGATATATTTTTAATTTAAGAACACAAGTTTAATTTTAGGGGTACTCTTGATATGCGACAATTATTCGAACCCAGAGTCTGTCGGAAGCAATCTCTCTACTTTCATTAGGGGTAAGACTGCGTATATACCATCTTCCTTAGACCTCACTTGTGGAATGATATTACCGATTCGATTCGAGCTTTTTTATTGAGAACATTCTCAATATTATGCCTCGAAAAGGACTAGACCTAGCTCCGCATGCTTTAGCACAAGATTTTGCATCTTGCATGTGTATCATTTCACCATCTGAGTTAGAGTCATCTTGAAAGTGAATCGTATTCTGTAAATATAAAAAATAATAAGTAATTTATTTTTTTCTGAATTCGACTAAAAAGAAAAGTATACCACGTAAATTTTAATGAAATGAGTACTTTGTCATTTTTTTCCTTTTTTTTTTTAAATTTATTATCAGGTGGTCTCTTATAGCTGGAAGAATCCCAGGAAGAACTACAGAGGAGATTGTGAAGTATTGGAATACTAGACGATCCTCGACCAATCAATAACTTTAGTACTTTAACAATTTTTGGAGCACTTTTTGAACGAATATATTTTTATTAAAAAAAAAACATCTTGTAGAAGTCTTTTGCTTCTTTTCTTAAGTGCCTCCCTTTCATTTATTTAAGTCGGAGATATTCGATTTTTAAAATTCAGTAGTCCGAGAAACTGCAGTGGCAGAGCCAAGAATTTGAAGGGTATGCAATTTTTTTTCTAAATTGTGTTAAGGGTGTGAAACAATAAACATACATTTATAATAACTAATATTTAACTTATATACACAACATAATTTTTCGGCGAAGTATGTGTACTGAACCACCCTTCGCCTAAGGTAGCTCAGCCCATGAGTCTGACTGTGTCGGATCAGCGTCCGACAAGTTTATTAAAGGGGTAAACCAAATTCTTCGATCTTCAAGATTTGAATTCGAGATTTTTTATTAACAGTGTGAAAAGATTCCAACACAAGCAATTCGAATTGAAAAGAAGAAAAAAAGTGTGCGACACCAACAACTCCATTCTCATACATAGAGGCAGAGTCAGAATTTTAAATTTATTGATTCTGAATTTTAGAATAATAATTTTAAGATTAATAATTGAGTTATAAATTTAATGTGTACATATTAAATCAAAAGTTATTAAGTTCAATGAAAACTGTATCCAAACTTCTAACTCCACCACTACCGGAGCACCTCATTTTCCAACATGCGCTATTTCTAGTGCAATGGCTATTTTCCAAGACAATATCGAAAAGTGACCAATGAACACTATTTTTACGATATAATTCTCTTCCGCATCACCTCCGCCGCAAAAAAAAAAGACTTAGATAATTTAATAAATAATTTAATAATACAATCAACGATAC